>JANBOI010000281.1:0-11479 GCA_027595825.1 Coemansia biformis
TCGCCGCGACACTCACCCTGTGGCGTTGGAGAGGGAAACACTGGCGTTGGCGCGGAAAGGGGAAAGAGGGATCGGTTCGCGTTTGGCGGTGCCGCCCCAGCCATGACTCGCGCGATGGATTCGCCGAGCCACAGCAGCAGCAGCCTGGCGCAGCTTTTTTCCTCCTGTGGTGGTGATCCGATTGGCTGATCACGGCACCGCTGTGGCTGGAGGCGTGGGGGAGCCAAGGGCCGGCCGATCGCGCCGCGCCGTGCCGTGTCGTGCGCCTTTCTTCCTCTGGCCTGATCTGCCCTGTGTCAGTAGAACTGCTCGCCGTTTGCCCCGAGCGGCTCCGCACGCTTCTCAGAGATGGCACCGAACGATACGAGTCCGTCCAGCGATGCCGCCGCGCCGACAGTCGCCACGGCCGCCGTCCTGGTGCGATCGGCGGCGGTCCCCGACGACGCCAGGCTCGTACGGGGCTACGACTTTGAGAACGGCGTGGACTACGACAGGCTGCTCGATTCCTTCAGCGTGACGGGGTTCCAGGCCAGCAGCTTTGGGCGCGCAGTCGATATAGTCAACCACATGCGCGCGTGGAGGCTCAGCGACGAGCCAGTTGCTGATAGCGACAGCGCCGAGGAGCGCGATCCCGAGTACCGGCGCGGCGTAAAGTGCAAGATCTTCCTGGGGTACACCTCCAACCTGGTCTCGAGCGGAGTCCGGGAGTCAATCCGGTTCCTGGTCAAGCACCGCATGGTGGATGTGCTCGTGTCGACGGCCGGCGGGGTCGAGGAGGACTTTATCAAGTGCCTTGGGCCGACGTACTTGGGAGAGTTTGACCTTGATGGCCGCACGCTGCGAAGCAAGGGGCTGAACCGCATCGGCAATCTCATCGTGCCGAACGACAACTACTGCAAGTTTGAGGACTGGGTGCTGCCGATCTTTGACCAGATGCTGAAGGAGCAGCAGGAGGACGGCGTTGTGTGGACGCCGTCCAGGCTGATCCACCGCCTGGGGAAGGAGATTGACCACCCGGACTCGATCTACTACTGGGCGTACAAGAACAACATCCCCGTCTATTGTCCCGCGATCACCGACGGCTCCCTCGGGGACATGCTCTACTTCCACTCGTACCGCAGCCCCGGGCTCGTGGTGGATGTGGTCCAGGACATCCGCGCGATAAACAGCGAGGCGGTGTATGCGAAGCGGACCGGGATGGTCATCCTCGGCGGCGGGATGATCAAGCACCACATCTGCAACGCCAACCTCATGCGCAACGGCGCCGACTACGCCGTCTTCATCAACACGGCGCAGGAGTTTGACGGTAGCGACGCGGGCGCCCGTCCGGACGAAGCCGTGTCGTGGGGCAAGATCAAGGCCGACGCCGAGTCGGTCAAGGTCTACGCCGACGCGTCGCTCGTGTTCCCGCTGCTTGTCGCGCAGACGTTTGCCAGAGCTGCAGGGGCCAGCTGATGCGCGGCACGCATGGTGTTTCGCGTTTGCGCTGCCGCCACAGGGGGGGAGCCGCCGCTGCGCCCTGCGGGATGGGGCCACAGTGCTGTTCACTCGCCAAGTGTGCAATCATGGCGGGCGGGGCGATGTTCGCCTATCGGTGTGGATGGCGCCGCCTACAATGCCGGGCGGTACCGGTGTGGGTGGCGCCACCTGCAATGCCAGACCGTGCCGATGTGGATGGCGGGGCTGGGCAAGACCAAGTCGGGCGCCGTTTGCGGCATGTTTCCCCGTACGGCGCCGCCAGGGAGGCGCGATGCACTTGTCGCAGGCCGCCAGTGGCATATGCTAGGAAGAGGCCGCCCGATAGGTGGTGGCCGCCTGTCTTTCCTCCGCAAAAGCGGCTACCATCCAACATGTCCGCTTGGCTCGCTTTGTAACATCACGGTTGTCGCGCGCGGGCCCGTCCACGTACAGCACGCGGACTTGGCGCCCAGAAGGCCGGCCGCTGCTGGCGCTCGGACGACCAGCCGGCCCTGCGATTGGGTCTGGCGTCGCTGACGTGGCGCGCAGCGCAGCGTGGAGGGGCGGCAGCCCAATCGGGAGGGCCCGCGAGCAGCGGCCGGCGCGGAGGCGGGCTGTACACAACGGCTGCTTTCCGCCGGTCCAGCAAAGGCGGTGCGCTCTTTTTCCTGCTTCCTTTGCGAAGGCTTGGGACACACTCGTCGCTAACCACCATCCCCGCGCGATCCCCCGCACCCCCGCACTTGCCAGCACAGCGACAGCCGCCCCTCGCCCCGGCCTCTGCTCCTCATCTCCATCCATCTCCCCTTGCAGTGCGCGGCGAGTTGTCATTTGTAATCTGTCTGCTAGGTGCTCCGGGGACACGCAACGGCCCGCCCGACCACTCCATACGATCCCGCCTCGCACACTCGCGCCCCCCACGGAATCCATCCCAGCCGCCGATAATGAAGGTTAGCGCTGTGCGCCTCATGCTCTCTGCGGTCGCCGCGCTGGCGGTGTCCGGCGCGGCCGTCGCGGCGGACGCCGACGGCAGCCGCTCGGACGTCACGGTTCTGACGACCGACACGTTCAAGGAGTGGACGGCGGCGCAGGAGCTCGCGCTGGTCGAGTTCTACGCCCCGTGGTGCGGGCACTGCAAGACCCTGGCGCCCGAGTACGAGAAGGCGGCCACGGCGCTCAAGGACGAGGGGATCAGCCTGGCCAAGGTGGACTGCACAGAGGAGCAGGCGCTCTGCGAGGAGATGGAGGTCCCCGGCTTCCCCACGCTCAAGCTCTTCCGCAGCGGCAGCCCTGCGCCGTACAACGGCCCGCGCAGGGAAGGAGGCATCGTCAGCTACATGCGCAAGCAGCTTCTGCCGCCGCTGTCGACGCTCGACGCCGACACCATCGACAAGTTCGCAAAGTCGGACCGCGTCGTGGTTGTCGGGTTCGTTGAGGACAGCGACGCGGCCGAGCACGCCGTGCTCGATGCCCTGGCCAAGGAGCTGCGCGACGAGTACTCGTTCGGCGTGGTCACCGACAAGGACCTGGCCAAGGAGCATGGCGTGACCGTGCCCGGCGTCGTCGTCTACAAGGAGTTTGACGACGGCAAGGACGTCTTTGGCGAGGAGATCACGGCCGAGGCCCTGCGCGCCTTCATCAAGACCAGCTCCATCCCGCTCCTCGGCGAGATTTCGGGCGAGAACTACTCCATGTACGCCCAGACGGGGCTGCCGTTTGGCTTTGCGTTCTTCGACAGCGACGAGGTGCGCGAGGATCTGACGAAGCGCCTCCTCCCCGTGGCCAAGGCGCACAAGGGCGTAGTGAACTTTGTGCTGATTGACGCAACCAAGTTTGCGTCGCAGGCGGACCACCTCAACCTCGAGCACTCGTGGCCGGCATTCGCCATCCAGAAGCAGGGCAACTTTGACAAGTTCCCGTTCCCGCAGGACAAGGACATCACCGAGGAGAGCATCGCGCAGTTTGTCGAGGACTTTGTCGGCGGCAAGATCGACCCAAGCTACAAATCGGAGCCGGTCCCCGAGAAGAACGACGGCAATGTGTTTACCCTGGTGTCGAAGCAGTTTGACGAGGTCGTCTTTGACAAGGCCAAGGACGTGCTGGTCGAATTCTACGCGCCCTGGTGCGGCCACTGCAAGTCCCTGGCGCCCATCTACGACAAGCTGGGCGCCGTTCTCAAAGAGAACAAGAACCTGGTCATCGCCAAGATGGACGCCATTGCAAACGACATCCCCTCGAGCGAGCCCGCCCTGCAGGTCTCCGGCTTCCCGACGATCGTGTTTATCCGCGGTGAGGACAATGACATTGTCGAGTACAACGGCAACCGCTCGCTCGAGTCTCTGCTCGAGTTCATCGAGGAGAACGCCGCACACAAGGTCACCTACAACAAGAGCGACCTCAAGGATGAAGAGGCGGACGAGGACGAAGAAGAGGACGAGGGCGAGGGCGAGGGCGAGGGCGAGGAGGCGGCCGACGAGCCCAAGGCCGACGAGTCTGAAGCCAAGGCCGACGAGTCTGAAGCCAAGGCCGACGAGCCTGAGGCCAAGGCCGACGAGCCTGAGGCCAAGACCGATGAGCCCGAAGCCGACCAGGAGGAGCCTGTCGCCAAGGACAAGCATGACGAGCTCTAAGAAGCTCGCCCTGCCCAGCGCGCGAGCCAGCCCACTTTTCATCCATTTTCAATGCCACATCTTTCAACTCGCGTGGGCCGCTCTCGGCAGCCCGGCGGACTGCAGCCATTGCGGGGCTGACGGGAAAGTAGAAACGGAGCCATGGTATTGACCACCCAAACTGCAAAAGAGACGGGTGCGTCTAGTTCTCGGGGATCTCAATCTCGCCGCTGCGGACCTTGTTCTGGATGTCGACGGGGGCCTCGCCGTCAACAGTGCAGCCGACCGAGTTGCAGGTGCCGAGGATCTCCATCACGGTGCCCTGGAGCTTGCGGGAGAACGACTTGTCGGCCTCACGCATGGTCTTGGCAATGCTGATGACATCGTCAATCGACATGTTGCCGTTGTGGATAACGTTCTTCTCCTTCTTCCTGTCGCGGGGCGGCTCCTTGAGCGCGCGCAGCACAAGCGACGACGCCGCGGGCAGGACCGAGACGGTGGCCTGGCGGTTCTGGACCGTCAGCTGGATCGTGACACGCAGACCCTTCCAGTCCTTGGTGGCCTTGGCAATGTCCTCACCGACCTTCTTGGGCGACAGACCAAGAGGACCAATCTTTGGCGCGAGCGCAGACGACGAGCCCACCTCACCTCCGGTGGCACGGAGGGTGACTATTCAGACCAGCACACAGACACAGGAGCAGCTTTGCGGTTAGTCGCAGGCCATACCCGCGCGGGCAGCACGTTTGCTTCATCAGTCGGCGCTCTCGCCGCCTCATCCGTCGCCACGAAACGCTCAGCAGAGCACGCCGCCCAGCTGGCCACAACAAGGGGTGCTGCAGGACCGAGCTGTTCTGCTCGCCGCTGCACAGCTCCGAGGGCCCATTCCGCCGGCTGCGCGTCTGCGGCCGAGCCAGCCAGCTCCGTCGATGCTCCCGATAGGCGCGCGCCAAAGCACACGCCCTCGCCGGCAGAAGCCAATTCGCGCGGGGCAGGGCGCGTCTCCTTCGACTCCTGCGCCGCAGCCCCAATTCGCAACAGGCGCGTCCGAATGTGCACCTGGCACTGCTGGATTGCGCCGCGTGCCGATTCGGGCTGGCTGGCAGCGCTCCCTCCCCACGCGCTCCTGCTTCGGGCCGCAGATCCGACTGTTGCTGCTGTTGTTTGCTGCTGCTGCTGCTGCTAGCGCTCCGTGGCGGCGTGGATGCGATGGATGCGGCGACGGGCGACGCGTTGGATGCGCCCTCACTTACTGTATTGCACGGCGCTGGGGTCAAACTTGGGCGGCATCTTTTGGAGTTGGCGGGATGGATTCAGCCAAGCGCTAGGGGTGCAAGAGAGAGAAGCAACGCGCTTTGGATGCGGCCGCCGCGCCCGACTTTGCTCCCCTGGCGCTGCGCCTGTAGCCGCCGCGGGCATCAGCGGCACAGCCGGGCCTGCTGGCGAAAAAGCGCAGGCACCAGCGTGATCGCCACATCGTGATCCGGAATGATCAGATCGCTGGCGGCCAGCTGCCAGGATCCCAGCGAGGCAGCGCGGGCGCGTCGCATGGCGGGCGTTTGTTTGGCAGGCGGGCTGCCGATTACCGTGGGCCGCCGGTTGGGCAGCGCCAAGGTGTTTGGCGTCAGCCGACGGCCGCCACTCCCGCTGGCTGCTTTCCTTCACGCTCCTGTGGTTTGGCGTAAACGCAATCAGGCCAAGAAACACTGCCGCCCGCTCGCCCGACACGTCCTTCCGCCGTCCCTGTTGCTGCGTCGGCTGCCGCTACGCAAGTCGAAGTTGTGGAATCAGCCTAAGCGCGCGAGTACAAGCCCGCAGCCCGCCCTCACAGCGCGTCTAATTTGCTGCTCCCACTACCCGCGGGTGTCCTGCCGGGGCCAAGTACAAGCCAGCGTTGGTCGCTGAATCTGGCGCAAAACAGCTAGTCCGCGCTATGGAGGTAAGTTTGGCGGTGGTTGCCGAGGCGCACTGTCCGAGCCGGGGCGAGGCAAGCGCGGACGTTGTGGAGTGCGCCATGCGGCGCCCCAGGTGCTGGCTGCTAATCCTGCCAGCAGACGTGACGCTGCGCGCACTATAGGCAATACTCGACTTCAGCCAGGAGCTGGACGTCGGCCTGTTCGACCGCGTCGTCGACGCGCTGTTCTCTGGCAAAGGCAACGAGGTAAGCAGCGGCTTCGTCCGCCAGAGTGGTGGGCTCGCTGCCCCGTGGCCCGCGCAACCCGCGGCGTGCGGGTGAGGGGAGGCATTACACGCGTGCGCACCGGACGCTCGCCAAACGGCGTGGATCTAACACGTGCGCATGTGTTGCATATACGGCGGCGGCCGACTCGTGCGTTACCCGCGTGTAGCTGAAGATGGCCCAGCAGGTCCTGACTCAGTTTACCGACCACGAGATGTCCTGGACCCGAGCCGACAAGATTCTGAGCGACTCGAGCTCGCTCAACTCAAAGGTAAGCGTGCGCGCTTCATCTTGTGCGTGTGCTCCACGCAGCGCATAGCGCTTCCGTGTCGTCTGTACTAACAGCACCCGTGCTCCACCTGGGTTGCTCCTCCGCCGCCGCCGCCGCCGCCGCCGCCCTGCTCTGCCGCCTGGCGTAGTTCATTGCGCTGCAGATCCTCGAGAAGCTGATTCAGACAAAGTGGAATATCCTCGATACCGACTCGCGCAGTGGGATCAAAAACTTTATTGTCGGGCTGGTTGTCAAGGTCGCATCCACAGAAGAGTCGCTGCGCAAGAACAAGATGTACCTCAGCAAGCTGAACCTGATTCTCGTACAGATCCTGAAGCAGGAGTGGCCGCAAAACTGGCCCAACTTTATCCCCGAGATTGTGGCGACGAGCAGGACGAACCTGGCGCTGTGCGAGAACAACATGGCGATTCTCAAGCTGCTCAGCGAGGAGGTGTTTGACTTTTCGGCCGAGCAGATGACGCAGGCCAAAGCAAAGAGCCTCAAGTCGCAGATGTGCGGCGAGTTCAGCTCCATCTACAGCCTGTGCACGGAGATTCTGCAAAAAGCCGTGCAGCCCAGCCTAGTCCTGGCGACGCTGGAGACGCTGTTGCGCTTCCTGAGCTGGATCCCGCTTGGGTACATCTTTGAGATGGACCTGATCACCAACCTGTGTACGCGGTTCCTGCAGCCGCCGGTGACGCGCAACGTGACAATCAAGTGCCTGACCGAGATTGGCGGCCTAAAGTGCGACAACGAGTACCAGGAGCAGCTGGTGAACATGTTCTCGATGACCATCACGGGCCTGCGCGAGATCCTCGGCGACCTGGGCAACGTGCACGAGGAGTGGGACGAGTACGACGACGACCAGCAAGAGTTTATCCAGAACGTCGCCATGTTCCTCACGGGCTTCCTGAACTCGCACCTGCGCCTGGTCGAATCCTCGGCGTCGCGCGAGGTCGTGATCCAGGCGCACCAGTACCTGCTGCGCATCTCCCGGGTTGACGAGCGCGAGATGTTCAAGGTGTGCCTCGAGTACTGGAACATGCTGGTGCGCGGGCTCTACGAGGACGGGCGCTCGTCGTCGTTCAGCGGGCAGGGCGGGCTCTTGAGCCTGGGCCCCGGCGCGGCCAACGGCGCGGCCATGTCGCCCGACCTCCGCCGGCAGATGTACTCGGGCGTGCTGACGGGCGTGCGCTATGTGATGATCAGCCGCATGGCCCGGCCCGAGGAGGTGCTGATCGTCGAGAACGATGAGGGCGAGATTGTGCGCGAGTTCATCAAGGAGACAGACACGATTACGCTGTACAAGGCGCAGCGCGAGTGTCTGATCTACCTGACGCACCTCGACCCGAAGGACATGGAGAGCATCATGATCGAGAAGCTCAACCGGCAGATGGACGGCACCGAGTGGTCGTGGGGCAACCTCAACAAGCTGTGCTGGGCGATCGGCTCCATCTCGGGGTCGATGGGCGAGGACCAGGAGCGGCGCGTGCTGGTCACCATCATCAAGGACCTGCTGAGCCTGTGCGAGCTGAAGCGCGGAAAGGACAACAAGGCCGTCGTGGCGTCCAACATCATGTACGTCGTCGGCCAGTACCCGCGCTTCCTGAAGGCGCACTGGAAGTTCCTCAAGACGGTGGCGAACAAGCTGTTCGAGTTTATGCACGAGCTGCACGAGGGCGTGCGCGACATGGCGTGCGACACGTTTGTGACCATCGCGCAAAAGTGCCGCCGCCACTTTATCGCGCACCAGCCCGGCGAGGCGGCGCCGTTCGTCGAGGAGATCATCGCGTCGGCCGACTCGATCACGTCCGACCTCATGCCGCAGCAGCAGAACCGCTTCTGCGAGGCGGTCGGATACCTGATCAGCGCGCAGCTCAACGTGCAGGAGCAGACGCAGCTGATTGCCGGGCTGATGAAGCCGGCAAACGACGTGTGGGGCCAGCTCGTGCAAAAGGTCGGCGAGAACATCAACGTACTCGAGGACCTGGCCACTGTCAAGCAGCTCGGCAACATCCTGCGCATGAACGTCTCTGCCTGCGGGGCAGTCGGCAAGGGATTCATCTCGCAGATCGGCAACATCTACATCGACATGCTTGGGCTGTACAGGGCCGTGTCGGAGATCATCTCGTCGTGCGTGGCCCGCGACGGCGAGATTGCCACTCGCTATGCGAACGTTCGTGCCATGCGCACGATCAAAAAGGAGGCGCTGCGCCTGGTCGACACGTACGTCAAGCACTGCGATGGCGAGGTGGGCGCGGTCAACGAAAACATGGTGCCGCCGCTGCTCGAGGCCGTCCTCGCCGACTACGCGCAGAACGTGCCGCCCGCGCGCGACGCCGAGGTGCTCAAAACAGTCGACACGATCACCCAGGCGCTGGGCAGCCTGATGACCGACAAGATCCCGATCGTCTTTGACTCGCTGTTCGAGAGCACGATCAACATGATCAACCAGGACTTTACCGAGTACCCGGAGCACCGCCTGGCGATCTACCAGCTGCTGCGGACCATCAACCAGATGTGCTTCAACTCGCTTCTCAACCTGCCGCCGCAGCAGTTCCGGTTCATGGTCATGTCCATCATGTGGGGCTTCAAGCACACGCAGCGCGATGTGGCCGACGTGGCCCTGACCATCACACAGGAGATGGTCAACAGCTTTAACGCGTGCGACCGGGCGATCTCGGACGCGTTCTTCCAGGCGTACTTTGTCGAGATGCTCAACGAGGTCATCGTTGTGCTCGCAGACAACGAGCACAAGAGCAGCTTCAGGCCGCAGTACATGCTGCTCGCGCGCATGGTCCAGCTGGTCGAGTCGAACCAGATCACCGCGCCGCTGTTCGACGCCGCCGCGCCCGAGAACGCCGGCATGAACAACAGCCTGTTTGTGCGCCAGTCGATTGCCAACCTGCTGGCCACGGCATTCGCCAACCTCACCAAGCGCCAGATCGAGGTGTTTGTCGAGGGCCTGTTTAACTTCAACGAGGACCTGGAAAAGTTCCGCAACCACGTGCGCGACTTCCTGATCCAGACCAAGGAGTTTGCCGGCGACAACGCGGACCTCTACCTCGACGAGACGGAGCGCGAAATCGAGCAGAACAAGCAGAAGGAGAAGGAGAAGGCGCTGAGCATCCCAGGGATGGTCAAACCGTCGGAGATGGACGAGGATGAGTGACACCTCCCCCCTTCCTCCATCTGCTAGTCCCCTCCCGCGCCCGCCTTTCTGTCGCCGCCTGCTGACTGCCGCTGCGCCAGCGGCATCGGCAGCCAGCGCACATGGGCTCCTCGCACCTGGAGTCCCGTTTTGCTCTTTCTCTGTGTTGCCTCAATGCAAGCACTAGCCTCGCCCCCAGACAGGCGCCATGCGCAGCCCATGCCGCTCTGATCGGCCCTGGGATCAAATCAGCCGTGGTTTTTGCAGCGATGCCTACGAAAAAAATTCGCTGATGAGGCCTGTCGAGCGCGGCGCGGGCCACCAGCGCCTCTCTTCCGGTAGTCGCCATTTCGACGCGTGCCCTGCCCCGCCAGTCCATTTCCTGTCTGCACACGCGCACTAGCGACCGACCATGGCCACCCTGTACAAAACGGCACAGACCGAGTTCAAAGATGTGGACGACATTCTCGAGGAGCGGGAGCAGCGCAGCAGCATCAAGCAGCGGGTGCTGATGGTAGCGAGCCGCGGAGTGACGTACCGGCAGCGGCACCTGATGACCGACCTGGAGGCGCTGATGCCGCACGCAAAGAAGGAATCCAAGGTGGAGGCAAAACAGGAGATGGGGGTGCTGAACGAGCTGGCGGAGATCCACAACTGCAACAACGTGTTCTACATGGAGGCGCGGAAACACCAGGACCTGTACCTGTGGATCTCGCGGGCGCCATCGGGGCCCAGCGTCAAGTTCCTTGTGCAGAACATCCACACGATGGACGAGCTCAAAATGACGGGCAACTGTCTGAAGGGATCGCGGTCGGTTCTGTCGTTCGACGCGACGTTCGATGGCGAGCCCTACCTGCAGCTGCTCAAGGAGATCCTGACGCAGACGTTTGGCGTGCCCAAGGGCGCGCGCCGGAGCAAGCCGTTCTTTGACCACGTGTATACGTTCAGCGTGGTCGACGGCCGCATCTGGTTCCGCAACTACCAGATCGTCGAGAAGGATGCCGAGACGGGCGGCGACATGGCGAAGAACGCCAAGCCCACGCTGGTCGAGATTGGGCCGCGCTTCGTGCTGAACCCTATCCGCATCTTTGAAGGCAGCTTTGGCGGACCCACGCTGTACGAGAACCCCCGCTATGTCTCGCCAAACGCCGTGCGCGCCGCCATCCGAGCGCAAAAGTCGGCAAAGTACGCGAACCGTGTCGCTGACATTGCCGAACACGAGGCCAACGTACAGGCCAACCCACTGCCGGTGGACCCGCTCAAGGACGTCTTCGACTAGACCGCCCGCGACTTAGTCCCATGCGCCGCACTGGCTGACCTTTCGACAGTCCTTGTCTTTTTGTGCATGTGGAGTGCCACATGAGGTTTTGCAAAGAGAGAGAACTAATGTGCTACAGTGTCTTCAAGCTGCGTGCACTGTCGCAGCAGCACCTCCCACTCGCTCTGGAGCCGCTCGATTTCAAGGCTGGTGCAGCGTCAGCTGTGCTGCCCGCTCCGGGGCTCGCAACGGTACTCCTTGGGCCGCCTCGACCGCAGGGCGACCTTGCGGAGTACTCTCCTGCTCTCTGCCAGTTTCTGCTGGGTGGCCTCGTCGCGGGTCAGGTCCCGCAGCACGAGGAGCGCCTCCGGCGTGACCACTGCCGGCCGCAGCTCCTCTGCCAGCGCATCCGCTGACCCCAGCCTCCGCTCGTCGGGCATGGCCACATGTGCCCCTGGCTCGCAGATGGCGCGCTCGGTCCATCTGTCTGGCGGTCGGTCCTTTGGCACCGGCTCCCGGCGCACCACCTCCCGGCAGGCGAAGAGGTGCCGCTGGG
>JANBOI010000282.1:0-11441 GCA_027595825.1 Coemansia biformis
ACGGGCGTGTTTCGCTTGCGTATTTCGCGGAACGATCGGTTGAGGGCGGGATTGAGCAGGAACACGATCAGGCAAAGGAATCCTTCGAGAGCGCGTAAGAACCCCGAAACAACATTGAGTATCTCCCATTGCGAGGGCATAGCAGATCTGAACCACACCCACCGAACAACGCACATTAGCGTGAACGATAGTATAGGAATAAGCGGATACAGCAACAGTCGGACAAGTGCCAGGGTTGGGATCCGGAATGGTGAGCTGCCCGGGAGCATGGGTGGCTGGGAGCGACTTCTGCCCTGAAAGTAAACCAGAGATTGCAGGTTGCTTAATGATAGTGTGAGCCCGCGTGGCCAAACGCATGTCCCTGGACGAGTAGCTGCTGGCTGGTTTGCATTGTGCTCAGGAAGGCGGTCATCGCTGGCAATGCACATCGATATTATGCGGCGTGTGTAGCGGGCAATGTGATTGCGCGCTCGGGATAGCACGACGGTTGCTTCGCTGTCCCGGAGGCCGCGCTCTCCAGACACGCCCTGTGCAGACAAAACGTGCCCGTCAGGAGCCAGAGAGGAATCCGGATTGTCGGCATGCGGGTTGCTAGATGTTGCATCGTTGGTCTGGGAGGCCTGCGCCAGAGGTGCAATATCTGGGCCGGGATCTGCCACGTCGCGGAGCTCGCTCGCTGCGCGGGTGTGGGTACTCGCACCGACACTGGCAATGCTGCTGAACTTTACGCCCGACATCACCACTGTACTGTGCCCTGTGGGGCGGGTGCGAACCATGGATGTCTGTGGCTGCTGGGCGAACGTGTGGACAGCGTTGGAATCAGCACGACTGTCATCTCCATGGCCGGCGTCGCTGTAGCTTGACCGAGCGCGCTTCCCTGTTTGTCGAGCATCCGTTGGTTCGATTTCGGCGATAGATTCCTGGCTCGGCCGTATGCCACACACGGGGACTATTGTTTGCTCGGTTGCGTGTCGTGCCTCCAGCGGACGGTTGCTAATGGGGTCGGGTCCGACGGGTGTGAGTGGCAGCCAGTCGTTCTCTAGCAGTGCCAGGTTCTGGAGACGCCAGGCAGCTCGCTTTCGTCGGAGCTTTATGAGGAGCACGGCAACAACCAGACTCACGACGACAAAGCAATAGAGAATCCCGATAGCAAGCCAGACATCGAAAGCGAGGATATAATACAGGGTGACGGACAGCGCGCTCGGAAACTGAACGGAGAATACGTTGGCTTCGGGCTGGTAGGCCGAGTGGTATATCAGCAGCGGCATGGCCAGTGCAAAGGCGACGGTGGTGGCAACGGGGAGATACCACTTGTGTATGGCCTGCAGCTTTGTGGCACTGAGCCGACAAAGCTGGGAGAGCATAAGGTCGGTCGCGATAGTGGCGTTGAGGAAGACGAACCAGAGAGGCATGGCAAACTGGGCCCAAACGAGAAAGCGCACAAGAGGTTTGTTCCGCTGCATATTCTCGCTTGCCTCGGGCAATCGCGCAGAAATAGCAGAGCTGATGTGTGTGATCATGGCCTGGACGCCAATCCAAAAGCTGATGTTGAATGCAGCGGTATATGCCACAGGCGGGTGCCATTTGCGCAGAAAGAGGCAGCTGGCGGCAATGACAACCCCGGACGCGGCGGACACTATCTGCGTGACAAACAGCGCGATATTGTCCGTGCCCTTGCCAGCAGAGTCCACCATGGCGTCGCGAGTCGTGCCGCTATGCTCGCCCAAGGCCTGCAGACGGAGGCTTCGGCGCAGGGGCTGCCAGTTGGGGGGGGGGCGGGCGGTCGGGCGGGCGCTGGGCCCTTTCTCCTCCCCTTGCTTGTCGGTGGAGGGCGTGGTCTAGCTAGGAGCGTGGAGCCGGCACCGCGTCCATCACAGCGGCGGAGCGAGCGCCAGTAGTGCCGACGGCAAGTGTTATGAAACAAGAGAAAACAGTGCAGACAAGGGAATAGAGGATGAAAGAGCGAAAGAGAGAAAGGGGACACAAGCAGGCAATGGTCGGTGCAGTGCAATACTGCATGTGCGGTGTTAGTAGCACGCTAATTGCGCTGGGCATACTGTGCATACAAAGGAGATTCAGTCTCGCGGCCACACAGTTATTTGGTAATGGACAGCTGACTCGCACTGGCGCGCCCTTTCCCCCTCTTGTCCTTTGAAGGGCGGATGGAGGCGCCGAGGGCCGGCAATTGCTGACTAGTAGGCCGAGCACGCAACAACTATTGAGATGCCGGACCCGGCGCAGTGCCCAGCGAACCGCCGACGGCATTCGGTGCCGAGGGGACTCCCGTGCCAGAATTGGCGGATGTCCGTTGACAAGTGCGCGCCTCGGGATTCCACGGGAAATGCGCAGTTCTCTCGTTCATTTCCTTCGGCTCCGTGCCGGCCTCGCCGACACCAACCGTCACGGGCAACGCCTGCATGGGGAACGGCTTGGCACGCGCTTTGGCCCTGCGTTCTTGGCTACCCGCGGCTCTCCGGCAGCACGCCAGTAGCATGCCAGTAGCGGACCGGCAGCCCATCGGCAGCACCTGCGCCCGCGGCGGGGCGGGGCGGGGCAGGCTGATTCCCTGGCGCACGCACTCGGGCATCTCGGGCGCTCGGCCCGAGGAAATGTGCAGGGCGAGGCGGAAGGGGCAGAAGGGCGATTGATATGCCCCCTCAGCAGGAGAGGCGACTGGTGTGTGCGTGTGAGCGTGTGTGTGTGAGCGTGTGTGCTTTGGCCAGTGATTGGGAGGGGAAGCCAGCGTATACTTGCGCTCCTGCACGAATGGCGGTAGCGCACATTGAGATGCAATTTGTGGCGTCTGCCAGCGCCTCCCCGCCTTTGTCTGTACTCTTCCGCGCACATGCGACTCCATGTCCGAGAGTGAATGGCGATGGCGCCGTTCTTCCCGCTTCGGGAGAGGTATGAGCCCGAGGCGTCGCCGGATGCTGCCTGCCAGCGGCAGGGATACTTGCCTGGCCCTCCCCGCCTCAGACTGGCGTGCCACAGTTGACCCCCGGTTCGGCAGTGTCGCCGCCGTATCTTCTCCCCTCTCCCTTTGAACCAGCCTCCAAGAATGGAGCGCAGAACAAGAGCCAGCACCAGCCCATGGCTGCCTGGGCCGCAGCCATCTCCTGCTATCTGTACTCGTATATGTTACGCGCAAGCAACATGAAAAAATGCTAGCGGCGGCTGATATCACTGCCTTGTGACGCGCCAGTGGACGTTGGCCAGCTCGTGCAGGTAGAGCCTGTAGTGGGTGTTGCGCTTCTCCTCTTTGAACGATTCCCGACACTTGCTAACAAGTCCCTCGGCGACGTTGGCAAAGGCAAACGAAGGACACATCAGCTTTACCGCCAGCACAAACATGACCAGCTTGCCAGCGTCCATATCTGGATCCCACATGTCCAGCTCCATGAGGCTTCCCTCCAGCGGGTAGTATGTCTGGCGCACAAAGTGGGGCCGCTTGGTGGCGCTAACAGCCTCCAGCTTTGGAGACAGCGACATGGACTTGCATTTAATGCGCTGGAGCTGCGGAAGACTGCGCACCATCATGGTCAAGGTATCGCTGTCCATTTCCAAATGCTTGTCGGTTACGGTGGTGAGATGCTCCAGCCGTATATCGCAAAGGGTCCACCAACCAGTGCCTCTGGGAGAGTAGTCTTCGCTGATCAGCTCAATGCTCGTCGTGCTTGGTGCAAACCCGAATGCCACTGGCACTGTATTTGGACCGATAAACTTGCATCGCGCAAAAGTATCATCCCGTCTGATCGTAACATGCTTTACCCGAGTGCTCCGGCCACGAGTGGCCTCCTGTTCCTCCAGCAGCATATCCAAGACAAAATGATCGCAGAGAAGATCAACATGCTCCAGCGATTCGTAGCAGCTCCGGATGATCATCCTAAGGTAGAGCGGGCATAGTATGCCGACGTGTAGGTAGCGCAGCCGCGGGCAATACTCGGCAGGACACAGCGTGCCCGTCGTCGGGGAGTAAATGCTGCCATGGGGCTTGATGGTCAAAGCCTCAAGCATTGGGTACCGAACTGGGTCGCGGTCAGCAGTAACGAATAGCCGGCTCAGTCGGTCGACATCAACGACGGCTATTTCCAGGCGTTGCAGTGTCGCTCTGTTGGCGGCAACGAGCTCCAAGAGCCCGAGACATCTGCTGTCCAGTACGAAATTGATTGCCGCTAGCCCGACCGGTGCGGATATGAGTGCCTCGGGTGGCTCCAAGTAGCCAGCAATGCTGCACCAGCGGCGGATGCCAGCAGCATCAGTCATAGGCCCAAGTGCAGCATTGAGCTGACCTATCAGATCCAAGTCCATTGGGCTGGCTGCGCTGCCGAACTTTACATCCACGGTCCTGGCGCCTGCCAAAAGCTGCTTCAGCCCGCTGGGAACCCGCGGCTCCCCCGTCCAGCCCGAGTGCAAGCCATGCCCAGCAACAAACTCAAGCGAGAGGTGCTTGGTGGCTAGCGTCGGCGCACAGCTTGCGATGGACGATGCAAGCAGGGCTAGCCCCGAGTCGCTGCCAAAGAGGCCGCAGTCAACCATGGCCTTGACCTGCGTTACTGGCGACTGTGGTGGCAGGGGGACACGAACGCCGGCAAGTGGGTTCAGCGGATGATGCACACTGCAGCGTCCGTCCGAGCCAATCTCAACCACCCGCCACTGGCTGATGCAGTCGAGGGCTGCCCGGCGCCACTTGCTGCTCACGGCCAGCAGGGGAAGCAGCGCCTGGCTATCACCATTGCTATCAACATCCGTCTGAGGCGAGGGCCTGGTGGATCTGAATGCAAGGAGGTTGGCTACGGCAGCATTTATGCATTCCGGCAGTTCTTGGAGCCGCGATTGTCCTGACATGGCGGTTAGGAGGCTGGCTTGTGGCGAAATGTTGCGAAACAGCGGGGATGCTAAGGAGCAGAGGGGGGCAGGGCCCAAGATGGACGCTTCTTATTCTCCCTTGGGACACGCCAGCGCTGCGGCCGCGCACCCAGCCGTGCTGCGGTCGCGCAGTCAGCCGTGCTAGCGCAAGATTGGGAGCCCTTTACTTCAAAGAGCGACCCTACAAAGGGGGCCAAGACACGACAAGGCCCCCGCTATCCGCTTCCTCGATGCGGCGTGCAGCACTACCAGGCGCAAAGGGGCGGACATGCACGCCCAGACCACCGTCGAACATGTCGCCCAGCCAGCAGGCAGACATGCGCATGTCCCGGCGTCTCCGCCACTTGGACCGATTGGGCCCCCAAACCGGTTTGTGCTGTTGTCCCGAACCCCGATGGCTTGGCGGGCATACAGACACGCCCAGTTCTGGCCAGGTTTCCTCTCGCCCTATCTTGCCGCCACGCCCTTTGCTTTTGGCCCGAGTTGCCACAATTCGCGCGACTCCCGCACACTATCCGCTGGCGCCGTCTCTCGCAAAAGGTGTTTTCGCTGGGGCGAGGAGGGAGCACCGATAGCAGTGCCAGCGGCGCTGGCTTATAGAATGCGCCAGCGGGAGGCCAATGGAGGCGGCGAATCACACGCTCGCGACTACTCGGCATCGCATGGCTTTATCGTGGACCTTGTCCACAAGGTCTTCAACCGGGTCGGGTCCCAGCCGCTGCTGCGCCGCCTGCTCCACAGCGGCCGAGGACTGGCTAGCGCCGATGCTCAGCAGAAGAGGCTCACTGCTGCCCGGCCCTGGGTTGGGCGCAGCGGCGCGCAGCCGTCAACGCTGACGGCCACCATGCTGCTGTCAGGAGCGCCATCGATCGGCGAGTCTCCATCTCTGCTATCGGGCTTCAACGCATTCCTGGCGAGCGAGCAACGCGGCAAAGAGTGCATCCGCGGCGCCCGATCGCCTTTGGCGTCGCCCACGGCAGATAACGTTCCGCTGCTCGAGCTGTCTCCAGAAGAATTCGACGCGATGCTGCAGAGCACACCGCCAGACGTGCTCCCAAGCGTGCTCACGGAGCGCAGGAGCGAGTACGGCGAGCACTTGCGGCGGCTCGAGCGGGCCAGGAAAGAGCTGATGTGCAAGCTTGCTGACCTCGATGGCAGGATCTTGCGCGCTGTGGCGGAGCGCAAGGACATTGACGACAGACTCCGCGCCATTGAGGGGGAGAAGATGGACGGGCCGCACGAGGAGGTCGATCGGACTGGTTCGCAGGCGGACTGCTCAAGCAGGCGTGGAGGTGGGATGGCCGCCAGCAAAGAGGCGGGCATGTCTGCTGCTGCTGCTGGCGCCAAGACCGTTGTCGAGGACGTGAGTGACGAGAGCGACGACGCCGACTGCATCGCATATCAGCAGGATGACGCCCCCCGCCTGCGAAGGCTTGACGGCGTATTCTGCGGTCACTATGGCGCGGTCACAGCCGTCGACAGCGACAGCGTCTTGGGGCTCGTTGCATCAGGATCGCTAGACACGCAGGTGCGCATCTGGGACACCGAGACTGGCGAGTGCAAGCACACCATCAGCGGACATAGCGACATTGTTCGCCAGGTGCAGTTCCACGACCGCTTCCTGCTGACGGCGTCCAACGACTGCCACATCCGCATGTGGGACCTGTCGCTGCTGGACTCGGTCAAGCCGCGTGCGTCGACCATGGTCTTGCGCGAGGAGTACGTGCCCGGCTCCCAGCAATGCGGCAGCACGGGCAGCGCTTCGGATGCGGCGGCGGCAGGCGCCAGCCCGGACACTGATGGCGGAGCGCACACGAAAATGACGCTAGAGTCGACGACGCCGCCGATGACGCCTACAATATTCCGGTACATGCCGCCGCTGGAGCTGTGCTGCGAGAACACGCTGATCGGGCACGCAGATGCCGTGACCTGCTTTCAGGCCACTGGAGACACGCTTATATCGGGCAGCGCGGACAAGACCGTGCGCGAGTGGGACCTGGTCACCGGTGCGATGCGCCAAACTATCGACGTGACGTGGGCCGTGCGGGACTCGCTGGCGTCGCGTGTGGGCAGCATCCGTCCGCCAGCATCACGGCCGCGGCCTGCGTCAACGTGGGGAGCTGCGCCCAACCGCGGCGCGCCGCTGGCTCGGCCGTCGCTGCCGTTCGGCGCTGTCGACGAGCACCCGGCGCGCGGGTCCGAGACCGGCAACGGAGGCTTTATCGGCGCACTTCAGTTCTACGAGTTTGCACTGGCTACCGGATCGGCGGACGGCTGTCTTCGGCTGTGGGATCTGCGCACCACCCAGGCGCACCGCCAGATGCACGGCCACACGCAGCCCGTCACCTCGCTCCACTTTGATGACCGCTCTGTGGTGACGGGCTCGCTCGACGGAACCGTGATCCTGTGGGACCTTCGCACTGGGCACATTCTGCAGCGGCTTGAGCTTGGCGACAGCGTGACCTCGGTGCAGCTGAGGCAGCGGGGCGCCGGCGGCGCCGCTTCGTACGATGTGGAGTGCTGGGCTGCGGCGCAGGACCCGTTCCTGCACCGCTACATGGCTAATTCGATGCAGCGCGTGCGCTATGCGTCCGACCACGGGCAGTCAAACACTCGCCGGAGCCAGGCGCAGATCGCCCAGCAGAGCGCTGGAGACAGCGCCATCACGCGCATCCGCTGCCGGGACGAGAGCACCATGGTCACTGGCGATGCCAGCGGCATTGTCAAGGTCTGGCACATCTGACGGCATACTTGTTACCCTGGCAGTGCTGCCTGCTTCCAATATAGAAAACGGCGGCGCCAGTGCCGACCAGAATTAAAACGCCAAGCTTGGAGCTATTGAGAACGAGAGGGGGAGTGAGAAAGAGAGGACAGCAGGTGGAAAGTACGGAGGTAGACGGAGGGCTACTTGCTGAAGGATGATAGCGCCGCGCCGACAGTGTACCCGTCCTCGCCGAGGATGTTGAACTCGGCCCTGTCCAAGCCCATGGCACCAAGCAGCTTCTGCGCGCTGGCTATGGTGCAGTTGACATACGGCTGGTTCATCTCTGTCAGCTGGCCGCTGATCGAGATGACCGCGGGCGCGGGGACGGACATGGCCTCGGTGGCCCTTTTAACGAGACCAGCCACGGCGCCGCCGACCAGCTTTGCCGCGCGCATGGCCACGATGTGGCAGAGGGCGCGGACAATCTGGCGGTCGACAATGGACGCGGCAATGTTGAAGTTGGCCTTGAGCAGGTCGCCGACCTCGTGCAGGTCATCGGAGCAATCGTCCATGATGACCATATACGAGGTGTAGAACGAGTAGGGCTCGCTGAGCGTGGACATGTCGGCGTCCCTGGGGAATATGAGCAGGTCGTCCCTAAAGTCGGTGATCAGGTTGCGCACGATCTCGCCCAGATACTTGTCCGCGACCAGCTTTTCAAAGATGTGGTGCCCGGTGTTGGCCGACTCGCGGTCGACCCGGTTGTCCCACATGGTGGGCTTGATGACCTCCGAGTTCTCGCCAAAGCTCGCCAGCTCGGTGTTGATGGCGACCCGTGCATGGCTGCTCCCAAGCTCCGTCCCTGCGATCTTTTCGATCTTGGCTGCTGCCTCGTAGTACGAAGCGTTGATGCCGTGGTTGAGGATCAGCGCCATACATGTTGACGGGAAGCGGTACTGGGCCGCAACCATTGTGCTGATGACGCAGTTGATTGTCGACGTGACGCGCACTGGCAGGTGCTTCCGGAGCAGGGCCGCGTTGAGAGCTTGCGCAATGTCCATGTTCATATAGAAGCGGCTGCACGTCTCTGACTGGCACACCACGCGCCCGCCAGACTTGCTGGTTTCGGCCAGCGGCAGGTCAATCGACATGCCCAGCGAGATTGGCTTGCCGGAGCGGCTCTCCACGTTGTGCGAGTTCAGGAATCGCATGATGTTTGTGGCGACCTCCTCGAACAGCTCCATCACGCTCGGAAACTCCTTTTCAATGCGGTACACCTGCTTGTTGATCACGTCCGGCGCGCCAGGCACGAACCTGAAGCTGGCAATCTTTAGCCGGTGGGCCGATGTGTTGATGGTCAGGCCCAGTGCCGGCTCGCCGTCCCGCCTCGCCTCCCGGATGTCGTTGGCGATAGCGAACTTTATGTAGCTGACCCAGTTGGGGAGTCCCTTCGGCTCATTGTCGCCCTTGAGCCCGTTGACGACGTACCGATGCGTCTCGTCAGCAATGTCCATCAGATACTCGTCTGCGACGTGGAACTTGTCTGCTATCTCGGTGAGCAGCCGCTCCTGCGCTGCGGAGGCGCCTTTGATCGCATACATATCGGTCATTGCGGACTAAACGAAGAGCACCCCCTGGCGAGCGGACAACCAAGCGAGCAGCTATTAATAGAGTCAGCGCACAGCTGGGCAGGCAGAGAAGAAAAAGAGCGACCGACCAAGGGCCTGGGCTGCCAGGGCCGCCTTTATACGGGCTTGGGTCTCGACTGGCCCGGCCGCTTCAGCGTCGCCCCAGGCCCCAGAGGCGGCCGAGAAGCGAGCGCCCCTTGTCCCGGCCGGTGACGTCACTGGCAACGGCAGACGGGCACGGTGCCCGTCGCTACACAACAAACCTTCCCCAATGGTCACTTAATCGCAACGTTATCGGCTGGTGCAGAAATGCACGTGGTTGGGTAATGGAAGTACAGGGCCCCAGCCGACTGTGGCGGGTCTGGGTCTGGCCGGCTAGAGCCGCGCCGCGCAGATTGCGGCGCCGACAAGCTCGTCGCTGCGGCGCTGGAGGAAGACGCTGGCCGGCGCAGCGCGCTTCGACGCAAGCAGCCTCTCCATGGCCGAGACAGCGATGCTGTGGATGAACGGGTTGGTGTCGAAAAGCGAGCCGCCCAGCGCAACGGACACGTCACGCTTGCTCGGCCCCGCGGCCTTGAGCACCAGCGCGGCAAGCAGGGCGCCGGAGAGACGGGCGGCGCGCGTCGCGACAATGCGGCACAGCGAGCTGACGATCTGGCGGTCGGCGCGCGAGGTGCGGATGCCAAACTCTGTGCCGAGCACGGCGTCGACAGAGCTGAGCTCCGCAGACACGTCCTCGATGATGGGCGCCATGTACGCGGTGTGGAACGAGTACGGCGTGCTGATCGGCCTCACCTCGCCGGCGCCGGTAAACAGCAGCCGGTGGTCCATAAAGTCTGTGATCAGGTTGCGCACGATCTCGCCGAGGTACTGGTCGGCCACCAGCTTCTCCAGCTGCCGCTGCTGCGGGCACCGCGACTCGCGGTCGACGCGCCGGTCCCACATGGTCAGCGGCAGCGCATCTAGCGCGGACCCAAACTGCCCGATCTCGGTGTTGATGGCAACGTCGTCTGCCTCGTCAGAGGCGGCAGGCGCGGCAAGCCTCTCCACAAGGAGCGGGTCCTCAAAGTACGAGGCGTTGACACCGTGGTTGAACGCTGCTGCCACGCGGACGGCGCTGTTGTGGAAGTGCGCCGCGGCCAGCGCGCTGACGACGTTGTTGGTCACCGACACCAGGCGCACGGGCAGGTAGCTGCGCAGCATCGCGTCGCGCAGCAAGAGTCCAATGTCGCTGCCACGGAGATCCACCGAGTCCTCCTTGGTCGCCTCGCACACCCGGCACTGCGGGCTGGCGCCGTGCGCCTCGCTCCCGTCGACAGGAAGCCCGATAGACACGCCCAGCCGCAGCCGCCGGCCACCGATCGTCTCCTCCTCCAGCTCGTGCGTTTGGATAAAGTCGCGCAGGCAGAACGCGGCGAAGCTGAACAGGTCTGACTGCGCCTCGGCCGTCTGCGCCACAAACACCTGCGTGCTGGTGTGCGCGATGCTGCCGCCCTCAAATCGGACGCTGCTAATGCGGATCCGCCGCCCTGTCGCCTCGATCGCCATGCCCAGCGACACGCCGCTCGCCGGCTTGCTCCGCGGCCGCACGGCCGACGGCTCCATGTGTAGCTCGCTCGCGGTGCTGTGCGCGAGCCCGCGGAACATTGCGGCCTCGATCCGGGATACAATCTTTGCAAGCTGATCGTCCGACACGGCGAACGACGCCGCGACGCTGTCGAGCATTGCGCACTGCTTGTCGGATAGCGCCGACGTCACGTCGGGCTGCGAGTGGTCCATCGTGGGCACTGCCATTTGCGGAGAGTACAAGTGAAACTGTGCTGTAACTGGCAGTGCTAGTCGAGAAATGATGCAGTCGGATGGCAGAAGGCGTTTGCCCGACCTCCCCCAGCCAGGGCGCCCGCTGGGGACTTTTAAAGGCAAGGCCCCTTTGCACCTTGCCCCGTCGTCGGCGCGCCAAGACACCGTGGTCGCTGCCCGCCTGGCCCGGGTCCCTTGGGGAGGCTGTGCTAAAAACGGACCAGCGTCTGCCGCATTTGGGGGCTGGGCGGCAGGCAAAGACACAAAGCGGGCGCAGCCATCACCACACTGCCGTTGGCGGCCACGCACCCTGCATGCTCCTATGCACCCTGGGGGCGCTGACGCAAGGGGCCCGGGTGCGAACACCAACATACGGCAGGGCGTTGGGTGGCGAGCTAGCCGGCGACGATTCCGCCAGCGCTGACTGTCAGCGATCCCAGAGG
>JANBOI010000283.1:0-11386 GCA_027595825.1 Coemansia biformis
GGGAGGGGCGGCCAATCGCGGGCGCGGAATGCACCCAGCCAGGAGGGCCGCAGACCCCTTTGTGCGGGCGGCGCGCCTTTGCAGGCGGCGCAAAACGTGTATAAAAGTGGTGGCGACGACGCGGCCGGGCGCCAGCGCGGCCGGCCAGGACGTTTTTTGCCGCGTTGCCCCCTCACCCCCGACCCCTCCGATCCAATATCCGGCGATCTGATTTCCGCGCCGGACACGTGCTGATTACAACTGGAGGCATGACGACGCGCCTGGACCGGCTGGTGGCGCTGCTCGAGAGCGGGGCCACGCCGGTGGTGCGGTCGACGGCGGCGCGACAGATCGGCGGCATACAGAAGCAGCACCCCGAGGAGCTGTTCCGGCTGCTGGCGCGCGTGTATGAGCACATTGGCAGCAAGAGCTGGGACACGCGCGTGGCCACCGCGCAGGCGTTCGAGGCGATCGCCAAGGAGGTTAGCGAGTGGGACCCCGAGGCGGCCGCCGACGACACCAAGCCGCCGGTCGACGACGACGACTACGAGCTGCTGGCGTTTGCACAGTTTGACGTGGACTCGGTGATCCGGAACGGCCGGCTGCTGCTGGGCTCCGCCGGCCGCGAGTACGAGGACGACGGGCTCAAGGGCCTGGACGCGCAGGCACGCATCGCAGTGCAGCGCGCGCAGATCAAGAAGCGGCTCGGACTGGGCGCAGATTTCATGGCCGACGAGCTGCTGGACGACGCGGATCTGGACGCGGTTATGAAGCCCGCAGCGGGCCGCAAGCGCAAGTCGGCCGAGCCCGAGGATGACGGCGGTGGCAGCAGCACCACCACCACGGGCGAGATTGATATGAGCAAGCTGAGCGCGCGCGAGCGCAACCGGCTCAAGCGCAAGGCGCGGCTGGACGGGAAGAAGACCAAGAAGAGCAAGGTGGAGCTGGGCCCCAAGGGCGGCAATGGCAGCGCGCAGGAGGGCCCGGTCATCAGCCAGACGAGCGTGGAAGTGACAGAGCAGCCGGGCCAGGACTCTATCGTGGTGGAGGCCAAGCGGGCGGAGGGCCGCGAGGCGCTCTTTGCCATCAGCGATGGCACATGGCCGTTCGAGGGCCTGGTCGAGGCGCTGTGCGTCGACCTGTTTGACGCTGCGTGGGAGGTGCGGCACGGCGCGGGCATGGCGCTGCGCGAGATCTTCAAGTACCACGGCTTCGGTGCCGGCCGGCTGGCCGGGCTGTCGGCGGCCGAGAACCAGCAGCGCAACCAGCGGTTCCTGGAGGACGTGTGCGTGCGACTGATGTGTGTGTTCACGCTGGACCGCTTTGGCGACTTTGTGTCCGACCATGTGGTGGCGCCCGTGCGCGAAACGTGCGCACAGGCGCTGGGCGTCGTGAGCCAGTTCCTCACACAGCCGCTGCTGGTGGTGACGCAGGGCGCGCTGCTGCAGCTGATCGAGCGCGGCACGGCGAGCGCGATCTGGGAGGCGCGGCACTCGGGGCTGTCGGGGCTGCGGTACATCGTGGCCGTGCGCCGCGACATGGCCTCGCTGCTGGCAAAGGGGACACTCGACGCGGCGCTGGCTGGGCTTCGGGACCACGACGACGACGTGCGCGCAGTGTCGGCAGAGACGCTGCTGCCGCTGGTCGACACGCTGGTGACCTGCCAGCCCACGCGCATCATGGACGTAATCGACGGCGTGTGGGTTGCCCTAACCGACCTGAGCGACGACCTGGCCGCGTCCGTTGCCAGCGTCATGGACCTGCTTGCGCGCCTCTTTTCGCAACCATCCGTGCGCGCCGCCGTGATCGAGGCCGGCCAACGGGACCCGGCCAACCACGCCTTTGCTGTGCTGATTCCGCGCCTGTACCCGTTCTTCCGCCACACCATTGCCAGCGTGCGCCGCGCAACCCTGCAGACGCTCTTGACGTTTGCGTCGATGCAGGCGGCTGGGGCGCCGGCGGGCCACATGGCGGAAGGCATCGACTACGCGGCCGGCACAGCGCAGCACCAGACGCTGCCACCGTGGGTCGACACTGCGTGCCTGCGCCTGGTACTGCAGAACATGGTGCTAGAGACAGACAAGGGTATACTGGCGCTGACGGCCGAGCTGTGGACGGCGCTGCTGATGCAGTGCCGCGCCCAGGCGCGCCAGCAGGACGACCAGGCGGCGGACGGATACGTACTGTCGCTGCTTCCGCCAGAGGTGGCTCAGTGCGTGTTCCGGCTCGCCGCCACGCCCATCGGAGTGCCGCTTCCGCGCGACATGCTCTACGACCCGCGCGCCGGCACCAGCAACGGCACCAGTACTGGCGGCGCCAGCACCAGCAACGGCGGTGGCGGATCGCGATACAACGTGGACGCACCAATGATCCAGCAGGACATGGGGCTCATTTCTCGCGATACCATCATGCAGTGCCGCGTGCAGGCTGGTGAGGCGCTTGGGCTGCTGGCCGCCGCATGGCCAGCGTGGGCCAATGTGGTCGGCGACATTGCCCTTTCGGCGTTGCGCTCGGACTGGGCACTGCAGAGCCAGGTTGCCGGCGTCGTGGTCGAGGAGTTTGTGATGGCCGAGCGCGCTCAGTTGTTTGCGGGCAGCGGCAACGCAGCCGTGGCCACGCTGGACTTGATGGTGAGTGAGCCTCAGTTTTCGGCGCCGGATCTTGTTGCGCGGCTTGCGGGTGCCCTCGCAGACGCCCTTGGCGGTCCGCCGCGCGGCGACAGACTCGCATACCACGATATGCGGCAATCGCTTGTCCGTGTGCACGGAGACTGCGCACTTGTACTCGCCGCGTTCGGAAGCGAGGGCAAGCTGGCCGCCGCGGATGTCCCTGCGCTCAGTCTGGACACTTTTACTATCGACATTGCGCAGCAAACGTGCGGGCCGATGTTTGACCACCTGCTGTCGCTGGTGAAGCCGCGGGCGCTGACGGCGCCGGTAAAGTCGACGCTGATGGAGCGGCGGCAGCGGCTGCTGGCGTCGATCGAGTACCACCAGCGGCTGGAGCAGCAGCTGGATGTGGCAACGAATGCGGCGCTGGCGGGTGCGTCCATCGCCATTGGCCGACTGCCGCCAAAGCTCAACAACATTCTGCGCGCGGTGATGGCGGCAACCAAGCTGGAGACCTCGGAGCTGCTGCAGTCGCGCGCGGCGACGGCCATCTCGCGCATGGCCGCGCTGTGCTACTGCGTCGAGCAGCCACCGCGCACTGGGCCGGCTGACAAGATGATCAAGAACGTGGCCACGCTTGTGTGCTCCGACCCGTGGACGACGCCCGTGTTTGCGCAGCGCGCGCAGCAGACGGAATCCATGCTCATACTGGAGATGGTCCAGCGGGAGCAGGCCATGCGTGAACTCCAGCAGCAGCAGAAGAGCGGCCCCAGCAACGGCGCCTCCTCGTCTGCCGCCGCTGCCGCGTCCAAGAGCGGCGACGCAATGATGGCCGCCGCCGCCACAGCCAGCGCGCAGGCGAGCCAGCGCAAGCGGCGTGGTAAGGGCGCGCGAGATGAGCCGGCGGTTCCGCTCGTGCAAGCAGCGGCACTGACGGAGGAGCAAGAGAGGGAGCAGGCGGCGCGGCTGGTTGTGCGTGGCGCCAAGAACGCGCTGTCGGCCACTGCCCGGCTGTTCGGGCCGCAGCTGTTCGAGACGATGCCCAGGCTGTGGGCGTTCATCGCGGAGCCGCTCATCGCGGCCTACGGGCCCGCCCCCGAGGGCGACCTGGCGGTCAGCAGCGACGTGCTGGACGCAGCCGACGCGCGCTTTGCCGCCGACCCAGCGGGCGCCCAGGCAGTCATCGACGCGCTGCGCGTGCTGCTTGCGCTGGCGCCGGCGCTGGGCGCGGCGCTGCGGCCGGCGTACCTTTCGGGATCGTTCGGGTGGGTGATTGCAGCGCTGCGCAGCAAGTTCTCCGCGGTGCGGCACATTGCGGCGCGCGCGATGGCCGAGCTATGCGGGGTTGTCCGGGTAGACGCGATGCAGGCGTTCGTGCAGACGGTGCTGCCGTCGCTGGGCGATACGACGCGGACGCACCGGCGGCAGGGCGTGGCGGAGGCGGTCTACTACATCGTGCAGCGGCTGGGCGAGGAGGTGCTCCCGTACGTCACCTTCCTGATGGTGCCCATGCTGGGCCGCATGAGCGACGCGGACGAGCAGACGCGGCTGGTGTGCACAAATTGCTTTGCGCAGCTGCTCAAGCTGGTGCCCCTCGAGGCGGATATCCCCGACCCCGAGGGCATCTCGGCCGAGCTGATGGCCAAGCGCGAGCACGAGCGCAAGTTCCTGTCGCAGCTGATGGACTCGTCAAAGCTGGAGTCGTTCCGGATCCCGATAAAGGTCAACGCGACGCTGCGCAAGTACCAGCAGGAGGGCGTTGACTGGCTGGCGTTCCTCAACAAGTACGAGCTGCATGGGATTCTGTGCGACGACATGGGGCTGGGCAAGACGCTACAGACCATCTGCATCCTCGCGTCGGACCACTTCCTGCGCCAGCAGCGCTTCGATGCGCTGGGCGCGGCCGACAGCCAGCCGCTGCCGAGCCTGGTCGTGTGCCCGCCGACGCTGATCGGGCACTGGGAGCAGGAGATCCGGCAGTTCACCGAGAACCTCCAGCCGCTGTGCTACTCGGGGGCTCCGGCGGAGCGGCGCGCGCTGTTCCCGCGCATCCAGACGGCGGACGTGGTGATCATGTCGTACGACGTGGTGCGCAACGACATTGAGCAGCTGGCGGCGCAGAGCTGGAACTACTGCGTGCTAGACGAGGGGCACTGCATCAAGAACGGCAAGACAAAGCTGACGCAGGCAGCGAAGCGCGTGCGCGCGCACCGCCGGCTGATCCTGTCCGGGACGCCTGTGCAGAACAACGTCATCGAGCTGTGGTCGCTGTTCGACTTTTTGATGCCCGGGTTCCTGGGCACCGAGCGGCAGTTCAACGAGCTGTACTCGAAGCCGATTCTGGCGTCGCGCGACGCGAAGCAGATGTCGCACGCGCAGGTCTCGGGCGAGCTGGCGCTGAAGCAGCTGCACAAGCAGGTGCTGCCGTTCCTGCTGCGACGCATGAAGGAGGACGTGCTGCAGGACCTGCCGCCCAAGATCATCCAGGACTACTACTGCGAGCTGTCCCCGCTCCAGCGGTTCCTGTACGAGGAGTTTGCCAAGTCGGCGAGCCACCTCCAGCGGTCGCTGGGCATGGGGGCGGACGGCGCGGCCGAGGGCCCCGCGCCGGCAGCGGCGGCAGCGGAAGACGAGGAGGACGGCGGCGGCGAGAAGGGCGGCAAGGCGCGCAGCAAGCAGGCCACACACGTGTTTCAGGCCCTGCAGTACCTGCGCAAGCTGTGCAACCACCCGGCGCTGGTGCTGTCGCCAAAGCACCCGCTCCACGCGCAGGTGGTCGCCGACCTGGCCGCGCGCGGCGCCGACCTGCACTCGCTTGACATTGCGCCCAAGATGCAGGCGCTGAAGGAGCTGCTGAACCAGTGCGGCATTGGCACGCAGGCGCCGACCGACGACGCAGCGGGCGACGCGCTGCTGGAGGAGGAGGTCAGCGCCAGCCACCGGGTGCTCATCTTCTGCCAGCACAAGGAGATGATCGAGCGGATCGAGCAGGACCTGTTCCAGCGGAGCATGCCGCGCGTGACGTACATGCGCGTGGACGGCACCGTCGAGGCGCGCCGGCGGCAGGAGATCGTGACGCGGTTCAACGCGGACCCAAGCATCGACTGCCTGCTGCTGACCACGCATGTGGGCGGGCTGGGGCTCAACCTGACGGGCGCGGACACGGTGATCTTTGTCGAGCACGACTACAACCCCGCGATGGACCTGCAGGCCATGGACCGCGCGCACCGTCTGGGCCAGACGCGCGTCGTCAACGTGTACCGGCTGATCACCCGCAACACCCTGGAGGAGAAGATCATGGGCCTGCAGGCCTTCAAGCTGCACATGGCCAACACCATCGTCAACCAGCAGAACGCCGGCCTGTCGTCGATGAACACCGACCAGCTGCTCGACCTGTTCAACGTGTCGCCGCCCACCACAACCGCCGCAAAGAAAGAGCCGCAGGGCGCCGACGGCGCGTCGCGCTCCATGTCCAAGGCCCTCGAGGGCCTGGAGGACCTCTGGGACGCGAGCCAGTACGAGGAAGAGTACAGCCTCGACGGCTTTATCTCATCGCTCCAACAGTAAGCCGTCGAGCGACTGGCGCGCCCGCCGGCGCCTTTGGGCATCGCCGACGGGCGCGATCGGCCGGCCCGCGGCCATTGGCTGGCGTGCCCCCCAGCCGGACTATCCGGCTTCTAGATTGTTGTCACTTTGTGCGGGCGTTGGCGGCGGACGGTGGGCCCGGGACTGCTTTAAGAACACCCGAGCCGCAGCGCCCTTCTCCCCTCCGCTGGTGCCGCCCACACTTCCCCCTGCCCTCTGCCTTTGCCGCTTCCACTTGCTTGCATCGTAATCCGAGCACTTGCAAACAATGAGCAACATCCTCGAGCCGACGCCGGAGCTGTCGCAGGCGCTGCACGAAAAGGTCGTTGAGGATCAGGCGGCCACGTCGCTGGTGAGCCGACTGAAGGGCAAAAACAAGGACCTTCAGACGCAGTCGGTCAACACGTACCAGCAGTTCTGGAAGGACTCTGCGCACAACAACGAGGCATCACGCACCAGCATGTACAAGACTCTGACCAACACGTACTACAACCTGGCGACGGACTTTTACGAGTATGGATGGGGCGAGTGCTTCCACTTTGCGCGGCGCAGTATCGGCGAAACGCTGCGCGAGAGCATCCGTCGCCATGAGCACCACCTTTTTGACGCCGCCCGCATCAAGCCTGGGATGAAGGTCCTCGATGTGGGTTGCGGTGTGGGCGGGCCCGCACGTGAGTGCGTCCGCTACACTGGTGCCCACGTAACGGGCCTCAATAACAACGATTACCAGATCCAGCGGGCTGGGATCTATGCCGACAAGTACAGGCAACGCGAGTACTCGGCGTTCCAAAAGGGCGACTTTATGCATATGCCGTTCGAGGACGGCTCGTTCGACGCCGTTTACGCTATCGAGGCCACCTGCCATGCGCCGGTACTGAAGGACGTGTACAGCCAGATGTTCCGCGTGCTGAAGCCCGGCGGCTACTTTGCCATCTACGAGTGGTGTCTGACGGACAAGTTTGACGAGGGCAATGAGGAGCACCGAAAGCTGGCGCTGGCCATCGAGCATGGCGATGGCATTGCCAAGCTGTTCAGCACCCGGGTGGCCCTGCAGGCGGCCAAGGACGCCGGCTTTGAGATCGAGTCCGCCCAGGACCTGGCCCACGACACCACTGTGGGCAACGAAATCCCGTGGTACGCCGACCTGGACGTCGGCCTGATCAGCTTCAGCGGCATACAGAGCTTTGCGCGCTCGCAGATCGGCCGCGTCTTCACCTCGAACGCCGTCAAGCTGCTCGAGAAGGTCGGCATTGCCCCCTCGGGCACCGTCCAGGTCCAGGACGTCCTCATCACCGCCGCCGATGGCCTGGTTGGCGGCGCCAAGATGGAGATCTTCACCCCGATGTATCTCATTGTCGGCCGCAAGCCGCTCAACTAGGATTGCACATAGGAACTTAAGTGTTTGCGCCTTTGCGCCCTGTTTCGCCAATGGCAGCTCCCGGCTACTGGGATGGATGCACGACGTCGGCGTCTGGAGCGCTGCCCGTCTTCTCGGCGGGGCCGAACCGTGGCGACGCGCCTGGGGAGGCGGGGGACAGCGACGCGGTGAACCGGCGCTGAAACAGCGGCGCCTGGCGGGCAGGCTGTCTGGCCGCGCCGGTCAGCCGCGACGACGACGACGACGACGAGTCGGCGGTGGCCGGTCGCGTCTGCTGCAGCATAGCCGGCGCCATGTCCGCGTGCATTGCCGAGTACACTGCCCGCGGCCCCGACTCGCTGGCCAGGGCGGAAACCCTGTGCGCGCCGCCATCCTCTGCGGGCAGATGGGGCGACGGCGACCCGGAGTGGCCGGGCCCAGCGGGCGCGATGTTGCGCGGCAGCACGCTCGGCAGCCGCTTGCCCATCAGCTTGCGCGGGTCCAGGATCATGTACTTGGAGAGCGGCGCCTTGCCCTTGGCCGGGTCTCCCGGCGCCGCAATCCCGCGCGCAGCTGACGGGCCGGGCGAGGGCGCGGACCGCGCTAGGGGATCATCTGAAACAGATGCGGTCGACAATGCCGGCGACGGCTCTCCCGCGGCAACTGCCTCTTGCGATGCCGGCGGCGCGCTGCCTGGCGCGTGCTCGAATGCGCATCCAGGGCCAAGGGCCGGAGCCGCCGCGGTGACATCGTGCACGGCGCCGCGCATGCTCGCCAGCATCTCCTGGTCGATGCGGCGGTCCATATCGATGAGCAGCCGGCGTGCGGCCCAGTCGGGGCCAGACGACGTCTTGCTCCACGCCTTTCGGTTGTGCAGCTGGCGGAACTTCTCCTTGACCAGCGCGCCCGTGTGCTGCACAACAACCGACCGGTACTCCCGCTTGACCTGCATCAGCAGCTCAAAGTACGACTCGACCTCGTTGCGCAGCACCAGCGTTGGCGCGCGGAACTCAAAGTCACGTAGGTCGGTGATGTTGTTTGTCCGCCGGCCCTGGTACGAAATGCACAGCGTGCTGCCACCAATCTTGACGTTCAGGAACGTCTTGTTGCTGCTCGCCCGCTTCTTCATCTCGTCGACCTGGCCCCGATTGTCGCTGCCCTGCGGGATGTTGGCCATTGAGCCATTTTCAGTCAGCAGCGGTATTGGTCCCGCATACCCTGCGATCGTCGACAGAAGCCCAGACGCCGTCCGCTGCAGATGCGCCGTGTCGCCGGGGGCCGCCGTGGGTGGCTCCTCAGAAGAGGCGCGCTGTCCCGCCGTCTGCCCATCCGCAGCACGCTTCATCTTGGCGGCAAACAGTGAGCGCCCGCTGCTGCCCAGGGTGCCGAAGCGGGCCGACGTGGCCGTGCGCGGCGAGGCAGTGCCACTGGCGTGCGTGCTCGGGCTGTCGCCCGGCTCTGCCCGTGGAAGCCCATCGGATGACGCGCCAGGGGTGGGGGATGTCGCAGACGGCGTGTCGCCCGCGCTGGCCTCCGTCTCGTCGGATGCGATGCTGGCCATTGTCGACCTGCGCTGACGCCGTGATGGCACCGTACCCTGGCCGAGGCTGGCATCTGCGCCACCGCTGTCCTGCGGCGGGTACAGATAGTTGATCAGCTTTTGCGCAATGTCGTAGGACAGCTGCAGGCGCAGCGGAAACAGATCGACCTCGAATCGCTCGACAATGGTAATGCCGCCGACGGGCGCGAGCTCCGACCACCGGAAGCGCAGCATCTTCTGGACGCAAAAGTCGGGCGCAGGCTCCTTTGGCCGGATGTAGGGCCCAACGAGATCAGTGAACATTGGATTGGGCAGGCGGTTGATGACATATAGCAGGTGCACTTCGCTGACAAGGTGCGTGGCCTGGTCCGCCATTGTCACTGCCCTGAGCGACGCCCAACGCAGAACCACGTCGCATAGCGGCTGCTCGTCGTTCTCGAGCATGTGCCACGACGCCCGGTTGATGAACAGACGGATCGTCCGCGCAATGGCGTTGTTCGTCTCCTCTGCACCCCGCCTCGACGAGCGCGCGGATGCTGGCGATGCAGCGCGCGCCTGTCCGCCCGCCGCCGCCGATAATGGCCGGGTGCTTTGGGCGCTGCTTTGGCTCGGCCGACGACCGGCAGCCCGGTCTCCCGCCGACGGATGCAGCGGCTTCGATGGCTGACCCTTCCCGCGCGCGTTTCCTGGCCACAGCCCATGACTCTTCTGTTGCTGCTGCTGCTGGCGAATTTGCTTCTGCGCGACGCCAATCAAGTCCAGCGCGGTGCGCAGCTGCAGCTCTAACGCCTGGCGGTGGCGGCCCAGGGTGAGCAGCGATGCCGCCGGAGAGCGCGACCAGGCGCTCTCGCGAGACAAGCCGCCGTCCCCGCCAACGCCAGGGCGGCTGGAGAAGGCGGCTCTTCCGCGATGGAGCGCATACCAGTCGTGGATCATGGGGATGCGCTCACGTAGCGCGCTCTGCGTCGCCCGAATGATTGATAGCAGCCCGCGCAGATCGTCCATGTCCATGCCCAGCTGGATCGTGTTGAGGTGATCCATGTACATGGCCTTCTCTGGGTCGATAAATACAAGCAGCTCGGTCACAATCTCATATGCAGTTGTGTACTGCTCGGCCGTGCATGCGAGATTCACCTCGGGCAAAAACACCGAGATGTGGTTTGCATGGTGTGAAACGCCCTGCCCGCTGTCTGGCGCATCAACATCGTCGGCGGCGGCGGCATCGGCGGCGGGGTCGTCGCCCGACTCGCTTTCGCCAGAAAGCGAATCGCCATCTTGCTCGCCGCTATGGACGCTAGCTTCGGCGCTGCGCATGCCAGCACCAAGTGCGCTCGGGCTGGCGGCAGGGTCGCCGGCGGAGGCGGCCTGTGCGTGGCTGCTGGTGTCACGCACGGCGTTGTCCTTTGTGTCGCCACGGATGCAGAGCGGGTTGGCTCTGTCATAGACGAGCAATCCGCTGTCGCGGTTCATCAAGCGCTTGTACTTGCTCAAATCCTCCAGCCACCACGCATTGCCGTACCCGGCCGACTCCCTGCGCCCTTCCGCTTCGGCGCCAGGAGGACCGCTCTGATCGGCGCTGCCGCTCTCCGCCGACTTGTCAGACTCGTCAAAGATGCCACGTGTCTTGTCGGTGCCCTGATCGAGCAGCAGCTCGATGGGGACCCAGGCTGGCCACAGCGCCGCGGGCTGGGTGGCACTGTCGTTGAGCGGCGAGCCATATGTGCAGTCGGCAAAATATGCGGCCCGGTTCTCAAAGTCTCCGCGGTTGACCGTGAAGACCTGGACATTCTCGAGCTCAACCATGCTGCGTGCTTTGACAACCGACTCGTCGGTAGGCGGACTGCTGCGCATAGACTCGTCGTCGTGGGGGCCGGATGGCCTGTCCTCGTCGCACAGGAGGATCCGGTGCAGCTGCACCCGCTCGGCGACTGCGATTGCAGACCGCGTACTCGTGCCCTCATCCACCCGCAGCGACACCTGCGAGTTGAGGAACTCGACCAGTATCGAATAGTACGGCTGGTAGCGGTTAAAGTCGTCCCAGATCTGCGCCAGGCCCCTCTCGAACCTGTTGTGGAGGCCACTGGCCTCGCCTTCAGATCGCTGCTTGCTGCTCGATGTGCGGCGCGAGCTCCGCTTGGGCGCGCGCTGCTGCCTCTTGGGTGTGGCATTGCTGCTGCCGCGGGCGTTGTCGTAGCTGCGCATACGCTGCAGCAACCTGGGTATCTGCAGTCCCCGACGCGATGAAGTCGACCCGTCGCTGCGCTGGCTGCTCGACCTGTGGCGGAGAGGCGTTGGCCGATCTTCTGAAGGCCTAGC
>JANBOI010000284.1:0-11378 GCA_027595825.1 Coemansia biformis
GACCATGTCGCCGCGGGGAAGCGGCGCGACCTGCGCGAACTCAACGTGTGCAGCATCGATCCGCCGGGCTGCACGGACATTGACGATGCGCTGCACGCTGTCGAGCTACCCAACGGCAACTTCCAGGTCGGCGTTCACATCGCCGACGTCACCAACTTTGTGAAGCCCGGCATGGCGATGGACGTCGAGGCCGCGCACCGCTCAACCACCGTATACCTGGTCGACCGGCGTATCGACATGCTCCCAGAGCTTCTCGGCACCAACTTGTGCTCGCTCATGTCCAAGGTCGACCGGCTGGCGTTCTCGTGCATGTGGGAGCTGGACCGCGACGCAAACATTGTCAGCGCCACCTTCTACAAGAGCGTGATCCACTCCAAGGCCTCGTTTACGTACGAGGAGGCGCAGAACCGCATCGACGACCCGTCGATAAACGACCCCATCACCAAGAGTGTCCGCAACCTCAACATGCTGGCCAAGAAGCTGCGCCAGCGGAGGATGGACGCCGGCGCGCTGACCCTTTCGTCGCCCGAGGTGCGCTTCCGCCTGGAGAACGATTCGCAGGACCCCGTCGACGTCGAGATGAAGGCACTAAAGGAAACGAACGCCCTTGTCGAGGAGTTCATGCTCCTCGCAAACATCAGCGTGGCGCGCAAGATCTACGAGCACTTCCCCGACTCGTCGCTGCTGCGCCGGCACCCGGAGCCCCCGGCACAGAACTTTGACAACCTGCAGCATGCGCTCAAGCCGCTCGGCATCCAGCTCGAGACCGGGAGCAGCCTGGCGCTGGCACAGTCGCTTGACCGGGCGGTGCTGTCGTCGGATCCGTACTTCAACAACCTGCTGCGCATCCTGACCACCCGCTGCATGATGCAGGCGCAGTACTTTTGCTCGGGGACGCACACGCCCGAAGAGTTCCGCCACTACGGCCTGGCGACCGAGATCTACACGCACTTTACGAGCCCAATCCGTAGGTACTCAGACGTCATGGTTCATCGGTTACTCCACGCGTCGATCGACCGCGACGCCGACTACGGATCGGTGCTGACCGACAAGACAAAGATGAACGAGCAGTGCGATGTCCTGAACCACCGTCATCGCATGGCGCAGCAGGCGGGCCGCTCCTCGGTGGAGCTCTACACCAACCTGTTCTTCAAGGGCAAGACGATCGAGGAGCCGGGCTATGTGACGCAGATCCTGAAGAATGGCTTTGGCGTGCTCATTCCCAGCTACGGCATCGAGGGCGTGGTGTATACGACCTCAAAGGACGCTGGCGCGGTCCCGGCGCTCGCCTACGACCAGGCGGCCCACGCGCTCGTCTCGCCAGACGACAAGCAGTCGATCGCCCTCTTCCAGCGGGTGCGGGTTATCCTCCAGGTGGACGATACGCCTGTCAGCGCCAATGTTAGCTCCATGCGCAGGAAGCTGTCGCTGCGGCTGGTGGAGCCACAGATCGCCGGCCTTGCCGTGGGCGCCGACGAGCTCGCGGCCCTCCAAGCCGCTGCCAAGCCAAGCGCCAGCGAGGAGAGCAAGATCGTGGAGCTGGTCACAAAGCACCCGGACCAAGTGCACAACGTGTAGACGCGCCTCTCCCTCTTGTGTCGCTTGTAGCCAAGGATGTTAAAGAAATGTCGGCTGTGCCGCAGCAGTTCTGGCGGTGCGGGACTGCCGCTTTTTACAGGCTCTACCCGTCGAGGTCGCTATCAGAAATGCCTCTAAACAGCTCCGGATACTCCTCGCGCAGTTTCTTGCGCCGCTCCAGCAGCTCGGGCGTGACTTCAACCTTGTCATCGCGGAACAGAAGCCTCAGCTCCTCGGCCAGCTGCTTGTCGGCCTCTGCCACCGCGGCGCTGTCTGGAGTAGGCCTTGACGGCTCAATCTTGGCCGCCCGGAGTATAGCGACAAACCGCTCGCTGAACTCCTTGTGGCGCGCATCGCTGCTGCAGACCTCGTCTCTGGTACCGGTCTCCTGGCCGCCATGCCCAGCACCCACTCCGCGGTCTCCATCGGTAGTAAGGCCTCTGCTGTGCCGCATCTGCAGCGCGTTGCGGCAGACGGACGGTCGCCGCAGACCAGACAGCGCAGATCGAACCACGCCCAGGCGAAGCATGCTGTCGGCGCTCGGCGTAAAAGTCCAGCGGGGCAGCGCCTTGGCACGCACAGTATCCAGGGGACGACAGGAGAGGTTTGGTGCGGACGCAGCCGCTGGCCCCAGCTCTGCTGCGGAGCACTGCATCCACCGGTCTACCGAGCGATGCCGCAATTATGGCCGGAGGGGCTGACCAGGCGGGGAACGGCCATCCTGCGAGCCCGCATCTCTTGGGCGTCCAATGCTGCTGGACGCGCCCGCGATGGACAGCGCGGCCCTGGGCATATGCCAGCTGGTGCCTACAAAAGCTCCTCGATCAGCACCCGGTTCCCCCGGAGGCCCGACGCGCGGGCACCAATCGACGCGCTCAAATGAAGGCAGATGCAGGCGTGCAGCTCGGCTGCAATGTCGCTATGCCGCACAATACACAATGGTGCCCTAACCGTCAATCACCGATCCATGTGCCTAGTGCAGCCACCACGCGCCAGAGCGCACAGTCGTTGGTGCACCATGGCTGGGCGTGATGCGGCGGGCGCCGGCCACGTGTCTAGCACCCTGAGCCAAGGGTGCAATCGCCAATTGTGGAATTGAGCGGACGCGTATTGCTGGCGCAGGCCGCATATCTTTGGCCCAAGTACACGCGCCCTTGCACCGACAATAGCGCCAACGCAACATTGTGAAATGGTCTTTTTGCTAGAGGCCGACTCGCCGTCCCCCCTCCCTTGCACCCGTGGCTGTGCGCGCACCGGCGGCTTGCCTCGGTCGGCAATCACAGCTGCGGGCATGGCACGCGCCCAACCGGGAGTGCGTTGATATTGTTCTGTGGCCGGCTTTGCCTGCTCGTCTTCGGGTGCAGGGTGCAGCGCAGGCCTCCCCATCTTTCGCCATGCTCGCCGGAGTACCACGCGGCCCGTATAAAGCAGTGGGGGACCACGCGCCGTCTCCCGCAGCCGAAGAAACGGCCTCATCGACCGCCAGTCTCCTGGGTTTGGCTACGCTCGCTCCGCCACCATCGCCGCCCGTCTCCACTGACAGCTATTCAGTCGTTTCCCGATGGCCATTGCGATGAGCGCCATCCACGCGGCCGTGGCCCGGCGGTCCATAGAGCTGGGCCCCGATGACCCTGCCGAGGTGTTCGACCTGATGTATTCGATTCTGCGTAAAGGAACGTGGAAGTCCACTCTGGCGCTCGTCCTCACGGGCTCGGCAAGCGGCGCCATGATGCTCTTCTTGTTCAGCGTATTCCTGTGGCGCCGGGAGCTGGTCAACCGCGTTTCCCTGCGCCTGATATTTGTCATCAGCCTGTTTGACTTTTTGCAGTGCATGGTCCAGACGGTGCCGCCCGCTCCAGATGACTCTGCACGCTGCCGCGCAGGCTCGTACTTTATTGACTTTTTCATGTCGGCAAGCGTCTACCTGTCGTCATCGATCGCGTTCAACCTGCAGATGGCGTTCCTCCGCAAGTCCCGGAAGCCGCTGCCCGACTATGTGGAGTATCTGTATTACATCGTGCCCATTCTGGTCGTGTTCCTTCAGTTCACGCCCCAGTATATTTGGGCGGCAAAGCACCATACCTGCACCGCATTTGTCCCCATCCAGCCCGCAACGACCGCCTACATTATCTATATTGTATTCGCAGGGTTCGGTATCCACACGGTTTTCGTGCTGTACAACGTCATCACTTCGGTCAGGGTCATAATATCGCTATACATCAAGCAGCGACAGGTGGGCCAGGCGCTCAAGTCGGCTATGCAAGGGACAACCGATATTCTCGGGGGCTCGCACTGCACTGATAATACGGTAGGCGGCGCTGGCCCGCCGCGCGGACCGCGCATGTCCTTCAAGGATCAGCAGCAACTACAGACAATGCGCCGTGTATACAAGGCCTGCATGCGCATCGCCCTCTATCCGCTTGCGCCGCTGGTCTGGTACATCATGTTCGTGGTATTCCTCACCCGGCAATACTACTACACATTCACCTGGAAGAGCGACGCGTACGCGATGGCGCGCCTGTTGACACTCAGCTGGTATTCGTCGTGCGTGCTGGTGATGGCCAACTTTCTCGTCTTTCTCACAGACCCTGCCGTCCTTGCCGTCATCTCGGAAGTGCACAAGGCCCTGTCCAAGCGGTTTGGCGCAAAGAAGAGGGGTGATGACGACGACAGCAGCAGCGACGACCTGCCAAGGTTCCGACGCACGTCAGAGAAGAAGACGGGCGTGACCATCAAGGAGTCGACCAAAACGAAAACTTTAACTGACGACATCTCCATCAGCTCATCCGATCTCGAGGCCCAGGATACCGGCATCGCCGGCCTGACAGATGCAACCAGCACGCTCGAGTACGGCCAGTCCTACGCGTCGTCGCTATCCGGCCTGCGCGATGACGCAGTCGGCCGCCGTGTGAGGGGCGACGCGGATGCACAGCGCTTCCTCGACGACATGTGAGAGGCATCGCGCCGTTGCTCCAGGCGACTCTTCCTCATATCGGACAGCTGGCATGCGTCCAAGACTACAGAGGCGTGCTATTGTGTCGATTTTTTAGCGCACTTGCAGATGTTAGCTGGTGATGGTCGATTAGATAAGTTTATACAGACATCAGGACAAGCAGCACAGACTGCAGCTTCCAGCTAGAGTCACTGCTAACAACGGTAAAAGCGGGTATATTTTGGGGGAGCCCTTGTGTTGAGGAGCGCTGGTTGCCTACACCACGGTCGTGCCTTGCCTGCGGTGCTAGCGGGAAGGTGCCGGAAGTGCGGCTTTTGGTTTGCGTCGCAAGGCGCTCGGGCGTGGGCTATCCGGTGCCAGTGTGTCGCGTCCGATCCAACCCGAGCACGCCCATGCCTAGGGTCTCCTGCCGAAACTTATTCCCCGTGGATTAAGCTTCTTGTGGACGTCTTGCTTGGTGCGCGCCGTTATGCCTCTGGCGGCCAAGAAGGGGATCGCAAAGTGTGTTCTAGTCGGCATGCGCATCGGGAGGACATGCGTGCCTGGGTGGGCGGCTATTGGGTGTGCTGGGGTACAGGCGGTCCAGAGGCTGAGAAAGACAATGTAGAGCAGGAGGCTGGGATCCATCGTGGGTACTGACGCCCCGGGCCGGCCGGGCGTGAGCAGGGAAGGTATTAGAGGAGGAGGTTTCGTTACAAATGGGCGGGAGCCGGAGCTACATTAGAGGGCGTGGTGGCGGGAGAGCTGGAGAGCGGGTCGGCGGAAGGGGGAGAGGCAGCTGCTGTTGGATGCCTACTCCAAATCGAGCCCCCAGTGCTCACACCCTCCGCCGCCGGTTATATACACTCGACTCCATGTGCAGGAGGAATGCACCCCCTCCTTTAGGACCGCGCGGCGGGCAAGGCGTGCTGCTGCGCTGCGCATGCGACAACAAAGCCCGCTATCGGTTTGCCTACACGTCAGCACTCGCGCGCAGCAGCGGACAAGACGCTTGCGCACAGTTGCGGCGGCCAAGACAGGAAAGGCCGCGACATTGCTCCCCCCGCACTGCCTTGCATAACCCCTCCGCCGCCGCCGCCGCTTGACCTGCCGCAGGTGTCTGGCGGCAAAAGAACCCCGAATGCATGGCTGCCCGTTGTGTCTGTTCAGGGGCCCGATCCGCACTACCCATGTGCGACAGCCCGCAAAGGGGGGCTTCCATGTTCCTTTGCCGACACCGAATGCACGCGATGCAAGGAACGCGCACTTCCCCGGGCCCCGCCACGCCGCTCGTGTGTGTGTGCCACTTGCGGAAGCAGCTGGCGTGCATTGATATTTGCAGGGTCCAATCGGCGGCCAGCAAAGCTGACCAGGCCAGCACCCACGCGATCGGCGTAAACGTCTAGGAGGCAGACATGTAGAAGCCCCAGCGCTCTGGATGACTTGGCGCCAGACGCCGTGCTGCCGCTGGCCAGCGATGGCCCATGGTTGCAGTGATTGTCGTGCCTGCGGCCGCGTATACTGCTGCCAATGCCCGGGCCCGGGCCAGTCTGGACATGTGTCCAGCCGGCTGAAGCCACGCTCGTCCGGCGATACCAGTTTACCCGCCCAAGGCACAGCAAGTGGCGAGCACATATTAATGCAATGCGCGCTGCAGCGCCGCCGCACAGGTGTGCAACTGAGTGTGTCTGGGCTGGCAAGCGATGGATGTAGCATGACACGTCTCTACCTCCGCTTGCCAGAGCCGACCCGGAATCCCAGCTCGGAGCGCATGCCTGGCGGACCTCGTCGGCGTGTGTGTATTTGTGTCTGCGCCCATTCAGGAATGCGGCTCGACCTGTGGGGAAGCGGCCGAGGCGGAGCATCCAAGCAGCTTGTCTGCGCGGCACTGCTGCTGACACATCCTGGCCATGTCCGCAGGCCAGCAGCTCCGCCATCTTCGCTGGCAGGCCGCGGAGAGCGCGGGATCGGCATGACCTTGGCACAAGTGCAAGTGTAAACATGTGCAAAAAGAGGGGAGGGGGAGTGGCGAACTGGCACTACTTTGACGCTGTCACCGAACACCTGTCCAGAGGCCTGCGGCAGGGACGGTCTGCCATGCTGGCACCACAGCAGCAGCCGACGCCGCAGGAGGAGATCCGGTAGGGCGCGTCTCAGGAGCTCTCGGCCTCGCCGGAGGGCCTCGACAACAGAATCCTGCCAATAAAGTACAGACCGAGGACGCCGAGAAGCAACGCAAGCGTCAAATAGCAGAGGAAGCGCGAGTTTGCCGTCGCCATCGTGTGCGTCAGCCGGTGCCGTGTCCGATCAAGCATGGTTCCAAAGCGACTAAAGGTCTCGGCAGACCCGTCGAGCAGGCGGTTCTGCGAGTCGACCTCGTCGTGAATGTTGATGCTCACATTGTGCAGGGCCGAGACCTTGGCCGAGAGGCCCTCTAACCGATGGTCGTTCTGCTCCTCCAGCTCAAAGGCCTCGCTTTGGCCCGCCCCGCCGCCGCCCTCGAGGGGGGTTCTGATGGGCCGCCTCGACATGCGCAAACCGGCCGGCTGAAATTGCGGCGCGCACTGCGGCCGATTGGAGGCAAAAGGAGATGCCGCGACGATGCAAGGGGTGCTGCGACGATGCAAGGAGCGCGCTGGCAATTTCGCAGCGGCCAGAACGGGTAGGGGGGGGGGGCGCGTGCCGAGCGCGGACAGACGTAGCCACACTGGCCAGGGGCCGAGCAGCCCACAACGCCCATGTGACCTGTGGATGGCGACATGAGGTGGGGCGTTGCCAAGTGGCCATTAACGCGGGGCCGCCGCAGTCCTTTCGTGCGGCGCCATTCAGCGCCGGCTGCTGGATGTTGGATATCCTGTTAGATATCTGGCGTGTGGCATTGGGCCCACACATGAGTCGACGGCACCCGCCACTGTCGCGCGGCCCCCGTATAGCGGGGATACAGTCGCCCTAGTCGGACCTGCTTCCGCCTTTCCACCAACGTTCTGCAGCCCCCGCCTTCCCTGCGCTGTCACGCATATCAAGCAGCATATCCTCTATCGCAGCTGCAAGCGCCGCGTTACCGAGTATGCGACCCCTTTGCCTGCCAGTAACAAGGTGTTACTCTACTCACCGCTGCACGGCCACCGCTGACAATGCCCCAGAAAAGCACCACAGCATGCAGCCCCTCGACGGCCCGTTTGGCTGGATACCAACGCTTGCGGCGACGGTCAACTACATGTTCATTTTCGGGGCATCCAACTCTTACGGCGTGTTCTCCACGTACTACCTGAACGACCGATTCGCTGGCACATCCGCCGCAACGCTGTCGTGGATCGGATCGCTGATCACCATCAGCATGTTCAGTCTGAACGTGGTCACCGGCGCGCTTGCCGACAGCCAGGGCTACCGGGCAACGGCGTATATTGGCACGGTACTCTGCACGGCCGCGTACATTCTTGCCTCGTTTTCCAGCAAGGTCTGGCAGCTCATGCTGACACAGGGAATATTGTTTGGCATTGGGGCGTCGTTTCTGCTCGCGCCGAGCAACTCCATCGCGCCGCAGTGGTTCGGCAGGCACCGCGGGCTGGCGTCGGGCGTCGCAATGGCCGGGAGCAGCCTTGGCGGCCTGTGGTTCACGGCAGCCACCCAGGCGGCGATGGACCACCTGGGATTTGCCTGGACACTGCGCATCCTGGGCATCACGACCTTTGTCGTTACAGGGATCATGAACCTCTTTTATTTCCAGCGCGTTCCCGCGCAGCCCCGGAAGCGCATCTTTGAGCTCCAGGTGGCTCGCCGGCTGACGTTCTGGCTGATTGCGCTCGGGCTGCTGACCGCGTATACTGGGCACTGGGCGGTGGTCTTTTACGTCGGAACGGCGGCCCGGCAGCTGGGCGGCTCGCTGCAGGATGGCTCGCGCCTGCTGCTGGTGCTCAATGCGGGGAACGTGGTCGGCCGGATCCTCGCAGGATTTATCGCGGACCGGTTTGGCAGCATCAACACGCTGGTGCTCAGCCTGCTGCTGACGGCGGCCCTGGAGCTGCCCCTGTGGATGCTGGCCTGCAGCCTGGCACAACTCTACGTGCTCTGCGTGCTCTATGGCCTGGTGTCGTCGACGTTCATCTCGCTCAACCCGGTTATCGTGGCGGCGCACTTTAGCAGCAGCCCGCTGTCCAGTGTCATGGGCATGACCAATCTGTTCTCTGGGCTCGGCGGGCTGCTGGGAAACCTGTCGCAGGGCGCCATCTTTGACGCCTACGGCAAGCACATGCACCTCACAGGCACCATCATATTCAGCGGCGTTTCGATATTGGTCTCAGCAGTGGTCGCACTCGCGCTGCGGGCACATCTTATTCGCAGTGGAACCAACAGGCGATTTGTCCAAAAGATCTAGCGAGCGCCAGCGCGTCGAGCACGCGCCGAAGCAGCCTGTCGCTCGGCGTGGCGTCCTCAGCTGCTGTTGCGGCTGTCGCCTTTGCTGGCCTCGGCATCGTCGTTAAGCATCTTCTTGTGCGCCAGCTACAACATGGCAAAGCGCACGACACCAGCCAGCAATCAGCATCGATGGCGAGCAGCGGGGCACACAGTCCGGGACTGTCTATCAGCACCGTCGCGATAGCCCACGGCTTACCTCGCTCTGCAGTCGCCGCTTCTCGACCCAGTTGTTATAGACGTTGGCGGTGACAAAGACCCCTCCGACAATGGTTGTGCCGAAAAGAAAAGTCACCAGCGACTTTTGCAGGACGTCGTAAATGCGGAAGCGATTAAAGGCCATGTTTTGTTTCTGCGCAGCAGGCTGGCCTATGCAGGCACATTCAGGCGGGAGTCAAATGCTGTCGTGAAGCGCAATTGCGAAGCAGAGGCGGACGGCATTTGACCAGCGCAGTTCGCCGCGGTCGTCGCCTGAGCCGGCCAGGAGTTTATGCGCCGATTGGGCGATCAGCAGGATCACCCGGCGCAGCGGTCAGCTGGCACTGACATCATCGCCGGTGCGAGGGCGGCGTGACATCAGCCCAGCCCCTGCCGCGCCTTCCTCCTCCCGCGTTTCTTGACTCTACTTGCCGCTCTTGTGCTTCATCCTCCTACCACTGCCGCTGTGCGCCTTCATTTCTTTTAGCAGCCGCAACGCAGCGATGGCCAGCCCTGTGACAATCGATGCCGAAACGCCTGTGCTTGGCGAGGGGTTCACAAGCGCAGCGAGCGCGTTCAAGGAGCGCTCTCCGGGGAGGTGCGCACTCGTCATGGGCGGCACGGGCCAGGTCGGCCGCGAGGTGGTCAAGCACCTGCTGGCTTCGGACGCGTTTGCCAAGGTGACCGTCCTCACACGGCGCCCCATCGAGTATGCGGGCGCCAACGCAGAGAAGCTCGAGCAAAAGTCCGTGGACTACGAGAACACGGAGCAGCTGGAGCGCGACACTGCCGGACACACGCACGCATTTTTCTGCCTGGGCACCACGCGTGCCAAGAGCGGAAGCGACGGCTTCTACAAGGTCGACCACGATTACGCGCTCAATGCGGCCAGGGCGTGCAAGGCGGCAGGCGTTGAGCACTACTCGGTCTGCAGCTCGTCAGGGGCGAGCAAGGACTCGAGGTTTCTGTACACGAGGGCCAAGGGCGAGGTGGATGCCGAGGTCCAGAGCATGGGCTTCCCGCGCGCCTCCATCTTCCGGCCCGCCATGCTCATGTGCCACCGCGACGAGGCGCGCCTGCTGGAGCGGGTGGCCGGGTTCGTGATGCCTGCGATCAACTATGTGCTGCCCAACAAGGCGTCCATCCCGACGTCGACGGTCGCGTGGGCCATGGTCAGCAATGCATTCAAGGCGGTCGACACGCCAGTTTCTGAGACGGTTAGCAACGCACAGATGCTCCAGGCGTTCAGGGACGGCCAGTGAGCGACGGCCAGGACCTCCAGGCCCAAGTCTAGTTGTGTGTAGGGGATGCGTTTTGTACTTCGTGGCAGCGTGGGTTTGCAATAACTGATGTGACCTCGCGCCGCACTACGCTCTGACTAGCAAACGGGGCGCTGGAGAGTTCTCTATACGTGCGCCATGCGCGTGCCAGCCGGGCCTTGGCCAGGGAGACCAAGGTGGCCATTTACAGGTCCACGACAAGGCCGTCGTACGCCGGGTCGACGACGAGGCCCTCCTCCGCCAGGAGCTTTTTCGCGCGGCGCTCCAGCTCGCCGTGCTCGAGGTGGTGGCTAATATCGGTGAGCAGCATGCGCGGGGCCCTGAACTTCCGGGCCTCGTCGACGGCCTCCTCGTACCCAAAGTGCGACGAAAGCAGCGTCGGCGTCAGGGCATCGAGCACGATGAGCTGCGAGCCCGTGATGAGCGGGCGCGTCGTGTCGATGATCTTGGAGCAGTCGGAGAGATAGGACACATCGCCAAAGCGGTAGCCATTGCAGTAGTACGGCCGGCCGTCGCTGTAGAACCCGTGTTCGACGGGCAGAGGCAGGAACTCGACGCCCTCGATCTCGACCGGGCGGGAGAGATCCTCGATCAGCTTGAACTCGAGCTGCGAGACAACCCCGCTCCCGGTTGCCATGGCAGCATTGACAAGATAGGGGAATGCGCATGCGACGCTGTCAAGTGTTTCCTGGTCGCAGTACACGGGGAGCGGGCGGCCGTTGCGCCCCGTCCACGCGCGCAGGTCGTCCAAGCCAAACATGGCATCCGCATGCCCATGTGTCAGCAGCACGGCGTCGATGGTGTCGATATCGTGCTTGATGAAAATGTCGGTGGCCGACGCGTAAAAGCTCTTGCCGCAGTCAATCAGGATGTTCCGCTGGCGGCCATCGGGGTGGTCGGCGCACACCAGCAGCGACGAGTTGCGGCGGCGGTTCTTTGAGCCCTCGGCCGTCATCGAAAGCTTGCAGGTCGTGCAC
>JANBOI010000285.1:0-11369 GCA_027595825.1 Coemansia biformis
CCTTTGCAGCAGATGTTTGCAGCACAGTCACAGGCGACCAACCTCCTGCGTGCGAACCCCTTCCGTCTGACTTCCGCACTGGCAGCCTTACTTTGTCCGCTTTGAAAGGAAGCAAGTCCTTTGCTCGGCCCCATTCCGGCAGTTGCATTTGTTGCACTCTTTAGCAGGAGAAGGGGTGCCAGAGGGAGGATGCATCCTGGGCGCCATGGGACCGATATAAAAAGCCAAGACCGCCGCCGCCTCCTTCCGGCTGCTCCTCCATCAACCGATCCACCCGCAGCGACACGCCTCCTCCTGTACCAAGCACTTCTCGCATCACCAACAATGCACCGCCCCGTTTGTCGCTAGGCCAAGAATGACAAGCAAGCCGCTGTTCCCAAGATGCAGTGCATGCAACATGGCACTATCGTGCGAGCGTAACAGCGGTAAGTGCATGAATAATGCGCACTAACAAGACGACAACAGTTGGCAGAAGTGCTCCGGTGGGCAATCAGTCAACATTGTTGAGCTGGAGGAGTTGCCAATGGAGCTTTGACGCTGGGTGGGCGCAAGGTGGCAGTCGCCACAATCTCTGGTGCGTCATCCTATTGCCGCTACGCCGCAAACCGCAGACAGGTCACCCTGTGTGTGGATTGGATGTGTAGTGCCAAACAGGATAATGTGCCGGATGAAAGCAATGTGGCTACTGTCATACACTTAACAGTGCCCATCCAGTTTCAAAGCGCCGTTGGCAACTCCTCTTGCTCAGCAATGTGGACTGGTTGTCATCCAGAACAGTTTCAGCCAACAGCTGTACACCAACCAATGATAGGGTGGATGGCCTCGGCCGTTCGCTCGGCAGTAATAGTTTGCTACACTCTGTTTGCTCCTTTACTTGTATTCACACTTCCTGGCCACTCTCCACGCCACAAACAGCTAGAGGTTGCCACCAGATGTTCCAAGCCAATGCCCGGCAGCTGTAGCTAGTAAATCCACCTGCATCAGCGAGAGTGTTGCTCCCGCCCCTGGCCGCAAAGAGGTGCGGCCGACTGCCGGAAGCGGCGGGATTGGCAAACGCGCGGCTCTGTGCCAGAACCACCTCGCTGCGCTGATCCCGGCCGCCGCCCACAGCAAGCAGTGGGTTAAGACGATTCTCAAGCTATATAAGCAGCGTGTCGCCGCCAAGACTTAGCAGAACTCCTTGTGAGCGAAACGTGTCTACGCTAAATTACATACGCTCTATTCCTTCCGCTTGCAATAAGAGCACAGGTGTTGGGTAGCAATAGGTGCTTGCTGGCCATTAACGACAGCATGGTATCCTAGGCTTCCTTGTTATAGCGACGCAACACACCAGAGAATGAGTGAGCTCCTCGCCTTCTTGTAGGGGCAAAACATACTGCGGATTCATGGAAATAAGAGTTTGCTTTGCACGATTGGGCAACGGATGTCGGCCTAACCTGGGCGGCCTTGGAGACTCCCTCCACAGTGGTACCCATCCCCTTCGCACTTGAAATATGCACTTTTGCACATGAACTGTGCACAACACAAGGAAGGATCACACCCTGAGCGTGAGCACGCCAGTCAAATGCAGACAACCACTACAATGCTATAGTTAAGGCATTTCTAAGGGGTAGGATATCTGGTTGGCATCTCCTCCCACGTACCAAAGCAGCAGCTGCCCGTATGGAGCTGCTATCCATTGCCTGGAATAGCAGGACAGTGGCTCGTTTACTTGGTAATATGGCTGCCACACGCATGAGGTCGGACGCCAGTGGGGCTTACAGGGGGCAAGCCCTGGCTAACCACCACCCACCGTCCAATGTCGCAAGCTGGTCAGCCGGTGAGAATGGTATATCCATGTCCTTCAAAAATAGTCTTCCAGTATGTCGTGTTATGTGCCAATGCATAGTGCTTGATATCGCCATCCTTATGATATAGCAGCATGTCATCACCAGCCCACTCCGGACCGAGCAGGATCATTGCGGCGTCAAGCGGCGTCTGATTAGCACAAACACCGCTGGCGTTGGTGAGCACGCCACCATCTGGCGTTTGTGTTACACATGCAGTTACTTTCTGTAACGCGACGGTTCCGTCAATGCAGAAGTATGTGGTGGCTGCAGCATGTTGCTGAATGGCATCAATGGATGACGAGTCACTCTGCGCCATTGAAGGATCAGCGGCGGTGTCAGCTGCTGCATGTGGATGGTCTGGAGCGGGCATTGCAGGTGGACAGGGTGCTGCTGGAGATGGATGGAGTGGAGAGGCGGTAAGCTGTGTTGAGAGGGCAGGATGTTGTATTGACGGGAGAGCGACAGAGAGGTGTGTCCAAAAGTGGAAGGGGGGCAAGGAAAGGGGAGGCAAGCGGCGGCTTATATGGCAGGGGCGGGAGTGACGTGTGTCCCCCGTCAGCGCACGGCTGTCAGCCAGCAGACACGCAAACGTGTGCTGTGTTAGCAAGCAGCCAAAAAATGAAGACAAACCGAACAACAAAGCAGGCGGCGGCTTCCCACGCGCTGGCAGATGACCATGCCGCTTTGCCCCAAGCCGCAGTCTTCCTCATCCTCCCTTGCCCGCTTGCTGCCTGCCAGGTGCCAGCGCTGACTGGGGGCCCTCGATGCCTCCTGCAAACTAGGCAGTGCAGCTGTCATCCACATTAGTTGGCTGCTGATGTGTCCCTGCCAGCAGGCGGGTGCCGCCAAGTAAGGAGACTTCCGCCGCTCTGCACTGGGCTCACTTGAGTAGAGGGGCAGACATCGCAGGCCTGGTCATGCAGCACTGGCACCCGTTACCTTTGCCCGGCCATCTACTGCATACGTTTGGCAGCACACCTGCTGCTGGTGTCCACCGCGTTCGTGGGGGGGGGGCACGTAGCAAAAGATCACTAAAGATACTGATGCCAGCCACGAGTGCTGGACAATGGCGGCTGGGTTGCATCCACGCGGAGGTGGCCCCTGCTCGCCTTTGGAAGGTGTACTGGGCGCTCCCCTCTCCATGGCGGCGGCTGATTCTCCAGGTGGGCAGTGCGGGCTCCTCTTTGCCAACTCTGCGACTTTCTTTGTGGCATTCCAAGTGGGGCATGTGGTATAAAAAATCAGGCCTGGCCACTGCCAGCCCCGCCAACACCTCCATGACGCATCCCACACGCGATCCGGGATGGCACATGGTCGCTTGGAAGGGTGGAGAAGCAGCGACACGCGCACGGCAATCGGTAGCTGGCAGAAACAGGTGACATGGTGATGGGCCTGCTCGCTCACAAAGGGGCACGTTGCATCTCTTTGGCTGCCAACCAAGCAAAACAAGCATGCCCCCAGTCGCACCCAGCTTTTCCACCTGTACACGCACATTAGCTTGCTGTAGGCCTTGTCCCGAGTAGTGTACAGGCTGCCCGCGCATCCTCCCACCCAACACCCTCCATTAACCCCCCTTTCCAAGCCGCTTCACAACACGATCAACACCTTCTGCTCACATCCACAGGAAGCCACCCCCATCGCTACTCCATGCACTCCAATCCTTCCGCTGCTCCAGCACTCCACCAACCAGCAGAGATCATGGCTAAACCTTTTAGCGCTTACAGGCCACCAGAATACATGCCTGGGACTGTATCAATCACAATTATATCAGCAATAACTACACTGTTTGTGGGCAGATGTCACGCCAACTGCCTGCCAGGCGGCCTTCTTGAATTGTAAAAGGGACAGGCGCCGCGGCGGTAGTAGTCTCCACTGATCGACAGCAGATCTGTCCCGGGTTGGGTAGACATCCGTCGCTCGGCCCCACAGAGAAAGCTACCACTTCCTTATATCCGCTATCTATTCTACACAAGAAAGCTCATACCCGCTCACATGCTTGCCCGTCGTGCTGCCCAACACGTGCGGAGGCCTTTGCTGACCACGTCACCGGCCCACTGTCAGTCTCAGCATGTGTACTGGATGACAATAGAGTACCTAATGCAGGCATTGCTGGTGGCAGTGGCGGCTCAAGTTGCCACTAGCATTGGAAGCGCTGGATGTGTGTGCAGGAGTAGGCCTGCAGTGGTTGTCCGCCAGCCAGCACAGCGGGGTGGCTGCCCAAAAGGCTGCGTGGCCTCCATTGTATCAGCGTGCTGCCAGGTGTTGGTCACCAGCAGTACCGCCGCAATGAACAGGCCGCCTTTCATCGTCCACAAAGGTGCCTTGCCGCGCCAAGCACCAGAATCGCCCTTTCTGAGCTCTGCGGCCGCAGCTCCGCCAAAGACAAAGGCAGCTGGCTGGGCCCCTTGCCGCCTTGCCACCCCATGCCTGCAGATGGGCGCTGTGGGTCCACCACTTAACAAGTGTGCGCCAACCCCCCATTCCCCCCTCCGCCTTTTCCTCCATCTTGTCGTCAGCTAGCGTGCTTATTTGCTTTTTCTGACCAACTCGACCACCGCTACCCACTCTTCCAAGCCATGCAGCCCCGTGACCTGCCCGATGACGTCCTGGCTATGGTGCTCAGGAGATCCCTGCATCGTAACTATGACAAGGTGAAGGATTTTGGGTGCAACCTTCCGCTGCTTTCCATCTGCCAGCGTTGGAGAGCACTGGCTATTCCCATGGTTTATGACCATGTGTATGTCCAGTATGGCGAGAGGATCCAATGCGGGCCTGGTGTGCATCGCCATGATGATAGTTTGAATGAGCCCAAGGATGTGACTGTGAAGACCAACATGGGCCTCATTGCCGCCGCTGGCCATGCTCGAGTGGTCAAGAGTGTAGCAATTAACGTGCACTGCATGGCCAACCCCTTACCCGGCCTCAGAAAGGTTGTTGAGACGATGAGCATGGCAGCAAGCATGTGGGAGCGGGTGGACATGCTAGCAATTGCCCTGCATCCAGACATCAGCTACATTGGCGTGAATAGCACTGATGTAGAGGACTATGCAGCCGACCTTTACGAGGTCGGCGATGCGTTGGCTGCATTGATGCCCAAGTTGCGCAAGTTGGACCTTCAGGGGATCAACCGGAACCCGCTTGCCAAAGTTCTATTTGGGCGCTTGGCGGGGCACTACACTGAGCAGCTCCAAGCGATCGACTCTAGACACCCGATTGCTGTGCCATCCAACTGCCAGTTCAAATGCCTAAAAAGTGTTTACATAAGCATCGACAACCAATGCGACTATCGTCTTCCGAGCATGGGCACGGGGAAGCTAGAAAACCTAACCCTGTGTAACGGACCGCCGAACCACTCATGGTTCTCATTCAATGCCAGTGATGACAGCAACATAATCACGTTTCCAAAGCTGGAAGACCTCCGAATCTCGTATAATGCAATATACAAGGAGGACGGTGTGGAGGTACTCCACCGAGATGGGCACCCATGGGAGCTGCGGTTCCCTAGCCTGAAGAGGGCAAGTATTAGCTGCACAAAGGATATCTGCCCACTTTTGGAGTACATGGTACTGCCGCCGGGCATGGATTCACTCGCTATTGACATGAAGTCAGCTGCGTACCAGTCCATTGCTGAGCTAGTGCTGCCAGAGGTCAAGAGGCTTGCATTGAGTGTCAGCAGCAGGTCTGGCGGTGATCCAAGTGGGCTTCCTGCCATCAATCGCATCCTTGAAGCCGCAAGGGGAAGTGATGAGCTGGAGCTGGCTATCAATGATGATAAACTGCCTATTCTACCAGAGAGTATTACCTGCACTGCCCTGACAAGGCTTCTGGTGTCAGGGCCAACGGGTGTGGAGACAATGCTTGGATTCATCCGGCAGCTGCCCAATCTCATTGGATTGACTTTCTACCAGCTTGAGCTGGGTGACATGCAGTCAGACATCTCAGTACCCGAGGCCAGCGGCCACACACCTATTGAGCCGTATGATACAAAGATCAAGGGGCTCGCTATCAACTATAATCGGGAGCAGCACTCGCCCGAGCAGGCCGTTGCAGTGTCAAAGCATCTGCTGCTCAAGATCCCCATGCTGACTCGATTCCTGGCAGCACAGACCCCAAAGCAGCCTGTAATGGACTTTGCAGAGACATTCGTTCAGTGGTACCCGCACTTGGATAATGTCGTGTTCAAGCTCTGCGAAGATGTGTAGTCTACCTCCGTTAGGCGGTGCTCGCAGGCACACCACTAGCCTCCATGGCAGAAAAGTGCAATACACTAGTGACGGGCAAGGGCAATAGCATATATTATGAATACAATCTTTGTGAGGTTTGCCAGCAGTGCTGCTGCTGCTGCTGCTCTTATCACTAACGATGCAACACAGGCGGTGTCAGGGCACTGACTGCTGCTGCATTCCTGCATCGATGCGACGCTGATAGTCAGCTGTGAAATAGCTGACATCTTGTTTGCAGCGGACAATGGCAGTGCCTGTGTTCATGGCCATAGATGATATGTGGCAACGCCAAGGCGCAAGTGCCTGGATAATGCAGTCAAGCTGGAGTCAACAACCCCAGTTCAATATACCTTGACACCAACATTTGGAAGGCTTCACACACTACCGGTACTACCCATGAATGCACAGGGAGCAAACACGAGGCGAGCGTGCATCGAGCTGATCAGGACTTGCTGAGTACCAAAGGGGTATCATTGACAATGCGTGGGCAATACCCATTTGCAGGAGTGACTGAAGCTACGCGTACTCAAACAAATGTGGTGGACACACCAGTCGGTGAGCATTGAGGTCAATGATGGAACAGGAAGAGAGGCGGGGCTAGCTCCACTCTTGTATCTGAAGCTGCATTAACGTCTTGGTGCAGAGTATAATGGTGAACTTGTCCACCTAATCTCTTGTTGATAGCAACACGATGTACAAGAGAGAGAATGAGAATGAGGCCTTCTTGTAGCATAGAATAGCCATCAGACCCAAGGAAACGGCAGACTGTTCTATGCGGCCGAGCAAGGGATGTTTGCCAAACACTGGTAGCACTGGTGTCGATCCATGGAGACTCCTAGAGCAGCGGCGCCAACTGTCTCAACAGCTACTCATTTCCGACTTGGCTAGAGAAGCCGCTTTGTCCAAGCAAGTTGTTCCAGTAGGGCGAGTTGTATGCCAGCACGTAGTTGTGACCTCCAGCCATGCTGAAATAACCAACCAAGTGTCTGTACTCTGGAAACTTTGCCTTGAATGTCACTAGTGCATCTAATGGTGCTTTTCCTCGGGCAAGTATCATGGTCCTGACATCTAAACCACCGTTGTCAGTTCTAGCAATGCAAAACGAGGCGCATTCAGATGCCGTGTCTCCGTCAGAGCTAACATAAATGGCATTTGCAGTAGTAGCAAAGGAACCACCAAGAGTCGCAAGATCGTCTGCCGCTGTTGCCAAGTTGATGCTTTCACCATTTGTAAGGGAGGTATCCTGAGCTGTAGACATTTCAGAGGGGGCAAAAGTGATGCTGTCGATGCACGTAGTGGCAAAGGGACTAGGACGGTCCTACAATAATGGCTATTAGGCGGGGCAAGGCAAGTGGTGACAAGTGTGCTAGAAAAGAAAAGAAAGAGGTGGCAAGCAAGGGGTGACAGGGCAAGCTGTTTTTGTGGTTGCATGGATGTCGCTGCATTGGCTAGCAATGGAGGGGGAAACCTTTGTCGGCTTGTGTTGAGGAGGCCCACCACTCGGTCACTGCAAAGAAACAGGTGGAAAGGGCGAAGTCAGCAGCCCCGTGGCTGCTGACTTCCATGGAAGGGTGACCACCATTGCTGCCCAGCTGCACTGCAGGAACAACAGGTGACATGGCAGAGCGGCCTCTGCACGCATGTGGGTGGCCGCTCCACCACCACGTCCGCTGGCCAAGTCTCTGTCAACCCGACCTGTTGAAGCGGTGGGCGCTGTTGCAAAGGAAGCCTCCATTAGTCGATGCTAGGAGCTGCCCGGGTTTGGCAAGCAACCATCACTCGGTAATGCAGAGCAGCTGGCTGTTTCCTTCGATCCGCTATCTATTCAACACTATGAGCATGCTCATCGTAGTTCGCTCTCTTGTACACCATGCTGCAAACACATGGTTTGGGAATAGCTTTGCCCACTTGCCAAAGCTGTGGACCTCCTTGTGAGGTGTGATGATGATGCGCTGGCCACTCCCTGCTTGCTGGACAATGTACTCGAGGAAGCAGCCTAGCAGCTGCCAGAAGCTGCACATGCACTTGCACTCATGGAAGTAGTGTACCAGGTCCCCCTAGTGGTCTGCCCAGGTGGTTGATTCGCCATTAGTTTGGCAGTTGTGGCAGACAGTGTTACCTGGCAAAGGGGGTGATTCAGCTCAAGGTAAAGCTGGAGAACATAACAGAAGAGAAAGGAGTCAAGACGACTAGGAGCCGGGTGGCTCCCTAAGTAGCACTGGCTCCACCGCGGATAAGCAGTGATAAAACGCCGTGTAACAGGCAGTGTGAAGCACTAGGCCACTCCCCCCATGCAGCATGATGGTGTAGCTGCTGCTTTTAATGGCTCGACAAATGCTCTGCACTGCTATAGTGCTGGCTTATCTGGTACTTGTTTTACATGTACCCTGACCTGTCTATTCATTGTGACCGTGTGTTTCTGCAGTAGTGGAATAGGTTTTGCATGTGCCAAGGAGATGAAACCCGCCGTCACTGACAGGATTGTGTGCTGGTTATGCCAGCTCCTTGCATGACCCTTTCTCCCTTTGCCTTATTTATTGCGTTTACTATGCCTTCTGCTGGATGGACCATGCTGCTGGGTGGCAACATGCCCTGGTGACTGCCATTATTGTGCCAAATTTGTACACAAGTATGAGCTGATGGCTACCTATTTGCGCAATCATGCAGCCACGCTCCCTGTCGTCCAGGTGTTTTGTCGCACCGGGGTGGCAATAGCCACCAAGAAAAGACAACACGCGCTCGACACCTGGACATGGACAGCTGCTCCGCATTCATAGTAGAGGCTGTGTGCCTGTTGTGTTGCATGCCAAGGCCGAGAATGGTCTGCTCCTCGCCCATGAGCAGCCCTTGTCTTCCAGCTGTGTGGCTGTCACACTGCGCAGCTTGAGACAACTCCTGCTGCATCGTCTGCCGCTAGATTGGTTTACAAAATCCAGTGCCAAGCACCCGTAGTGCGGCGCGGCTGGTACAAGGGAGACCCAGCTGCTTCCACTTGAGCAGAACGACAGGCAGTGGAAATGAGAGGGTGGGAAACCTGTGCGAAGAGAAAAAGGGAGGGATGGGGTGCGCTGCACAGTGCCGCCTAGGGCAAGACTGCGGAGGGGGCGGCAATGGCGGGAGCGGCTGCACCGCTGCCAGTCAAGGCAGCGCGCACGTCGACCTTGTCCTCCACACGGGAAGGCCAAACAGTCAGCACCCACGTGGCCACATGGAGGAGGGCCGGCAGGGATGCTTTGTGGTTATCCATGGGGCGCCTTTGTGGCCTGACCAGCTGCTGGCCAGCCGCTCCCGTCTGCTGGCCGCCTGTGGTCAAAACGTAGTTGCTCCGCCCCGGTACCCCCAAAATCAAGCGACACGTGTCCCTGCTAGAGAGCAAATCAGCCGTCCTTTGTCTGACCTGGCTTGCCGCAGCATTATCTGCACTCTTTGGCAAGTGTAAGGGAGGCCAGGAGGAAGATGCATCTCTGGCATCGAGCAGCTGGTTTAAAAAGCCGAGGAATCGCCCGCCTCCTTCCAGCCTTTCCCCCATTGACCAACCTACTCGCAGCAGCACACCACCGCATCCCCCTTGCCACACACGCAGCAACCACCTCGAACCATGGCTTCGGTATACAATGATATCCCCAGTATGGCTGGAGTGATAGCTGTTGCACTAACCATCAATAACCACAAAGGTTCAAATGCTAGTGTTATATTTGAACCGCTGAATGAAAACAACAAGGTGGAAAGGATATGCCAAGAGGGAGTGTATATTGCAGGGATGTACGGTTTCGAGTTTACAGACCCTACGAGGATCTCACACAAGTTGAACGGCAACTGTATGAATGTGTATTTTCACTATGATTAGGCGTTTGTAGCCGTGTGTGCGCCATCTACTAGGCCAGACACCGGCCCACTCTAAGGGCATCATAGAGCAAGTGCCACCAGCTCATGGTGCTTGCTGCGTGGGCTAGCAGTGCCGATACCTACTTGTGGCTGCCAACAGTACTTCAGTACCGCTCCATGGCCCTGGCCCAGATTGCCTGGCTTTGTCAAGCATCCCCAGGTATCGATGCGCCCACTTTGCTCTTCCTTGCCAATGCCGATTGACACCTCTGGCAAGATCCAGTAGTTGGGACATTCTCATTTTCAACAGCATCTTTCGGGTGAAATACCAAGCATTTGAAAGGTTGTTGTGTGGTGATTCACGCTGCTTGCATAGTGTAGATGTCCCCACGAGCAGTGCCAGTCTCCACCTGCCGCAGGACGGCGACAGACGCCATGCCTCCAGGCATATTCTCACTGAAACGTACACACGGGGGCTGATGCCACCATGTGCACAGGCAGCCTATATATGAAGCGCTCCTGGCCGCAGCCGCGCTGTAGCTCGGCACCTCCACTAGCACCCTCTTTTGTACAACATTATTTGTCCTTGGCTTGGCTTTTGGAATACCGCTGCTTTGGGTACAGGAGCAAACCTCTGCGTGTCGGCCCACAGCCCCACTGAACAACGGCCGTGTTGACCGACAGGTGCAATAAAAGGGCCAGCACTCTCCTGCTAGTTTAGAAACACGAAACGGTAGACCAACGGGAGGGTGACACGCCTCCACTGCTTGCAAGTAGTGAAGGGAAGCAGGTTACCTTTGAACACATAGTTTGCATCGTCGCTTAGCTTCTTGAGCGCTAGAACTACCATGTTTTTGTGGTGGCAGCGACGAGCATAGCCATCTGCAAAGGGGCGCAGAGGATAATGCCTAATGAAAGAGGGAGGGGTGCGAACGCGTGGCTGATGAGGAGGAGAGACAGCAGCTGTGGTTTGAGGCCACGTAGCAGAGACAACAATGCTAACAGTTGAGAGAGCAGCCCACAGGCATCGCTGCTGGCACGTCGCCATGTATGTTGGCCAGCAGGACATGGGGTACTGTCAAGAAATGCTAAATGCACCCGCCATCCTTGTTTTCCCTAGTGCAGCGCAGGCCTGTTAGAGGTTTGGTTGCTCTACAGAGGAGCCGGCTGCTCTTCTCGCCGCCAACAGCTGGTGGTCAAGCTTCCACCACAGGGAGCTGTCCCTACTGATGGCTCTCCATGGCTACGCACCAGCACACTGCTCGCTGAGTATCCACATGCAAGAGAGATAAAGCCTGCAACGGGAAGCAAGGAAAGAAGACGGCTGTCACCATTTCCACCTGGCCACATCCAGGTGCGACTCCCGGGCCTTGTGCACCCCTCCACCGCTCCCCCAGCCCCCAGCCATCGCTGGCCTACTTGACGCCCCCATGCCTCGGGCTCCATGCCCGCCTGACTGGCCGCCTTTGGTCGGACAAGCGTGGGCGCCGCT
>JANBOI010000286.1:0-11340 GCA_027595825.1 Coemansia biformis
GCTGCTGCTGTTGCTGTTGCTGAGGCTGCTGCTGCTGGTATGCACCGCCGTAGCTAGGCGGCTGGCCGGCACCGCCATAGCCGGCTGCCTGCCCGGCGCTGCCCTGCATCAGCTCATCATACAGGCTAATCGACTTTGAGAACTGGCCATCGAGCCGCACGAGCTCCTCCTTCTTGCGGCTGTACTTCTCAATCAGCTTGACCAGCTTTGGGCGCAGCGCCATGGTCGACCCGTAGAGCCGCTGGACCTCCTCATTGTCCGACACATTGTCCTTCAGCGGATCAATGCTGCCGAGCATGCGGAGCAGCGCCTCGATGTTGTGTGCCTCGCTAAATACCTCCATCTCCGCGTCCACGTCGCGAGTGGCCTCCGCCCGGAGGTCGCCCAGCGGCTCCACAAAGTTGGCCGGGAAGATGCCGCTCTTCCCCCGCAGCTCGCCTCGCCACCAGTCGCGGTACTTTTGGTCCAGCACATCAATCACATCGCCCTTGTAGAACCCGAGCTCCCCGGGCTCCGTGGGCGTAAAGTCGTACAGCGCCTTCACCTGCACCTTTCGCTTGGCTCCGTCCGCCCCGGCCGAGGCAGCAGCAGCAGCAGCTGGACCGGCAGGCCCACCTGCGCGGGTGGTCCGACGCGTCACGCTGCCCGATGCCCCGGATGCCGCAATGGTCTGCTGGCGCGTAATCTCGCTGCGGATGGCGGCGGGGGTCTGGTACCCAGGACGGGCCGCGCCGGGTGCCCCGCCAGCGGACGACAGCGACAACGCCAGGGCCAGCTGCAGGTCGTCCTCCTCCTTCTGCCGCTCCAAGTCGCTGTGCGTCGGGATCTTCTCGGGCTTCTGCGGCGACGGAAAGTGGAACCGCTGCGCCCGCAGCTTCGTGTACGTTTCCTCCATCAGGCTCAGCGTCGGGTCCTGCCGAAAGTCAAACGCCCACTGCTGGATGCTGCCCAGCACGCGGCTCTTCACCTTCTCGTGCACCGACTTGTCGTTCACCACCCGCGTTAGCGTCGTCGTGAACGCCCGCGACCCCACCTCCTGCCTCACGTTCTGCCCGCAGTTCTCCACCAGCGATTGCACCAGCGTCAGCGTGTACAGCACCACGTTGGCATTCCGGTGCAGAATGCGCTCGTTGATCACCTCGAAGCACTGCCGCGCCCTACAGCCACACAGAAAGCCCACCACAACAACAACAACACCATTAGCCCCACATGGCCCACCCACCCCCTCCCACTCGCAACGAAAAAGATGTGTCCTGTCCACACGACCACGGCAAACGGCGGCGGCGGCAGCAGCGACAATGGGCGTATGTGGGGCCGGTGGTGAGAGCCATGAGCGCCATTGTTCCTTGCCTTTCGTTGTCAGCGCCCACACGGTCGCACACCTCCATGATGAGCTCCCAGTTCTCCACCGTAAGCAGCTCGCTCGTCGTCTTCTCTACAAAGCAAGCAAGCAAAAAGGACCCACCCCACCCCAGGACCAAACAGGAAGTGGAGTTGGGAGAGTGCCATGGTTGGGAACTCCCGTCACCCCCCGCAACCACTCGAGTTAGCTTGGAGTTGCCATGGAGCTCTGCGTCTCCGTCTGCAAAAAGGTCCCCACTGCTGCAAATTCCCCTGTGCGGAGTGTGCGCCATTTCTGGTACGTACTGACGACCTCATCAAAGGGATTTGGCACTTTGAACATGGTGCTGGAATGCGCTGCTCCTCGCGGGCTGCCACTGAGCGGTGCAAGAGATACAAGAGCCTGTGCTGCAAGGGGGAGTGCGTTGCGCGCTTTGTCGCCAGAGCAATGAGATGGAGCAGGCAAGAGAGTGAAAAAAAGGGTCAGCCGGAATTCTGGGCAAAGTAGGGAAGGGCAGACTCCACGGCGGGGGCGGGTCCTGTCTTGGCACCGCAGGTGGCTGCCGGCCACGTGCATGACACGGCCAAGCATGGAACGAGCGTTGCTCACCGGAACAAATCTGCCGCAGCAGAGGACGAGGCATTGGCCGTCCGCCGCGGCTTGGCCGACACGGTGGAGGCCTGGCTTGGGCTGTCGGCCGGGTCGTCCGCTCTGCGGCGGAAGCGCGGGACGGGCGGCTTCAGCTCCATGACCTGCGCCGAGCCGCCGCCGCCGCCGTCGTCGTGGGTGTGCGGCGCGTGGGCAGCGCAGCCTGGCCGCGTGCACACGCGCGGCTGCCGACCGCTCCGCACCTCCGCGGGCGTGCGCTGGGACAGCGGCCGTGCGGGCGTGCGCGTGCCCTGCTGCCGCGCCATGCCGGCAGAGCTGCTGCTGCGCGAGAACTGCGCATCTGCGTCCCTGCCGGCCGCGGGCGAGCGTGCACCAGCGCCAATCTCGGGGAACTCTTCCTCGGGCGACTTTGGCGTCCTGCTCTCGGCCGAGGCGTTGGCCGTGGCATCGGCAGCGGTGGCCAACCCCGCGTTGTACGCTGCATTCATGCTGGCCAGCAGCGCGTTTGTTGGCGTGCCGCCGTACGACGCCTGGAGCTGGTGCAGGATCATCGGCGTGGCCTGCGACGTGTCGATGCCCTTCATCCACTGGGGCGTGGGCGGCAGGTTGCCCACCAGGTCCGCCGTGGCCTGCTGCGTCCTTTGCCGCTCAAACGCCTCGCGGTCCCGCTTTAGCCCGCTGCGCTCGTTGCCGAGCTCGATGGCCGCCTCGGTAAAGCGCCTGCGCTCGTCCTCCAGCTGCTGCCGCTCGCGCCGCACCTCCTCGCGCTCCGCATCGAGCTGCTCCAGGTTCATCTCCGAGAACGACATGTCCATGACGTCCACCTTGCTGGCCAGCCTCTTCGCCGACGACATGTCCATGATCTTGCGCTGCTCCTCCAGCACCTTTTGCAGCTCGCCAAGCTGTTGCTGCTGCCGGTCCACCGTCGCCTGCAGCTCTTCGATCCGCGCGCTGCGCCGGTCCAGCTCTGCGTGGTCGGCGGGCGCGGGCTGCTGGCTGCGCTCCAGGTGCACACAGTCGCGAATCACCTCCACCAGCCCCAGCGCCGGCGCAACGTCAGATACGGCGCTGTCCCCGTCCTCGGCGCCCCTCGGAGTAGCAGCCGCGTCCGGCACAACGTCGCCGTGGAGTAGGCGCAGCGCGGCAACCAGCTTGCGCAGCATGGCCTCCAGCGACTCGACACGCGCCACCAGCTCCGTCTCGCTGGCCTCGTAGCGGCCAATGAGCTCCTCCAGCAAGCGCCGGTCGCGGCCGGCAGCCGGCTCAACTGGGCGGCCACTGCGGTCGCGCTCAATGGGGTTTGCCAACTTCATGGACAGCTCTGCCTTGCCGTGCTTGTCAACGATGAGCTTCTGCATCCGCTCCTTGAGACGAATAGACTCTTGCTCGCGCTTTTTGCCGTCGTGCAGATACTGCGCCTTGACCATGGCGGCGTTGGATCGGGTGGTGCGTAGCTCAGCGGCCAGCAGCTTGCGCTGCCGCTCGCCCTCCATGGCATTGCGCTGCGACTCCTCCCACTTGTGCCGGTGGCCAGCCGACTCGCGCTGCGACTGGTCCAGCTCGCGCTCCAGCCTGGCAATAGTAGTGCGCAGCATATCCTCCTCGCCCATGGCCTTCCGCAGCTCGCCGTCCACAGTCTCGCGGAACCCCAGGTCGCGCCGGCGTTGCACCAGCATCGCACTCAGACACTCCACTACTCGCTGGTTGTCTTCCAGGCACTCGGGCAACTCGGCCAGCACCAGCGGGCTCGGTAGCCCGAGCTCCATCAGCTCCCGGTTGATGTGGTGCAGCGCCGCGTACGGGTTCGTCCCCGCCGCCGCCATGCGCTCCCGCGCAATACTCATCGACGTCTGCTCCATCTGTCGGACGCCGCCGTAGGTCTGCTCCGGCGTCGCGGCTCTGCCGAGGAAATCACCCGCCTCATCAAACGATTCATAGCCATTGCCGGCCGGTCGTCCGCTGCCTGCGCCGTATCCGGGGCTGCCGCTCCACATTTCTCCCGTCTCGCTGTCGAAAAGAAGTAAAAGGGCTGCTTCTGCTGCGATGCAACAAGAAAAGCGGCGGGCCTCGTATTGCTATGCTTGCTAAAAGTAGAGAACAACAGAATGTATGCCAGCGAACAAGCGAAAAGAGCCAGGACGAGCCGATGGGGGCTGCCCTGGCCCATGGCTCAGCCATGTTTACGACTCCCAGCGCCAGCCAATCACGGGCCCCCGCCCGCGTCCAGGCGGACAGGGACCAGGGGGCGGATCGCTGCCTGGCCGGGACCAGGGCACCCAGGCAACAGGGCGTGATGAGGTAATCAATACCAGAAAGAAAAGACAGCAATCCACCCAGAATAGCAATAGGGGGGCGATAACGGTCATTACCTAAAGCGAAATAAAAGCGAATAGCGTCAACAGTACAGGGAGCAGGCGGAGGTGCAACATAATGGACGGGGTCGGGAGAGGTGGCAGCCGCGTCAGACAGGGAGGGAGGGGGGAGAGTGGAGAGCGATGGTTGATGCAGTCGGGAAGTGAGGTTGGGTGTTGTGGAGGCCACCAGGGCGATACGCAGTCGAGCTCAGCGCTGCGAAAAGTCAATAATGCTGATACCAGGCCGTGCGCTCTGGGTGCGGCCAAGGCGACGAGCGCGAGCGGGCAAGGACGACGACCCCGCCGCCGCCACTACCGCTGCCGACGAGCGCGCGGGCTGGGTAGGAGACTGGGCGTTTTGCATAAACAGCGTGCTGCCAGCAACAGTGGCCGAGTAGGAGCGGGCGAGAGCGGCATCGTTCATGGACTTTGTGCGCTTGAACTGACGGTTGAACTGCAGCATGCGCTGGCGGCAGTCGACAGCAAACTGGCGGTCGTTCATCTCAACGTAGCTCTGCGGCTCGCACTGGGGCTTGTGGAAGCTGAAAAAGTTGCGGTAGCCGCCCTTGAGCACGTAGATCTCGGGGTAGTCGAGGTGCGGGTAGCGGTGCATGTTTGTCTCCCGGTCGCGGCGGCGCAAGTGGCTGGCCATGGACGGCGCGCGCTGGATCGAGTACTCGCAATGCAGCACCACAACAACGCGGCGGCCAGGCCGCTGCCTCTCCAGCAGCAGCCGCTCCAGGTCCTCGGGGGTCGGCGCATTGACTGCGCCCGCAATATGTCCGCCCTCATACTCATAGGGGAACCGGCAGTCGACGACAATCCGCTCGTCGTACAGCCCGTTGTACGCACCCGCCAGCAGCCGGCTCACGGTCTCGGCCTCGACGCGCATGATCGAGTCCGTGGGCGCGCTGGCGCACGGCAGCAGATGGCACTCGGGCTGCGACCGCGCCGACGGGCTGAAGCTGGGGCCCAGGATGTCCTCGGCCGAGAGCGCTGCCGCCTCGGCAAGGGGCAGGAAGCTGGGGATGGCGGTGCTTTGTCCGCGCGCGCGCTTGATGCGGCTGGCCTGCGACCTGAGCGGCGTGCAGTCCAGCATGTGATCCTCCATGATGGTCTTGATCGCCGACCCGCGCATGCGTGGCAGGTTGGTCAGCGACCCATCGTCGTCAAACGAGCTGTCCTACGGCGGCGGTGGCGGGTGGGGTATGCGGAGATGCATATGCAGGGAGCGGGCAGGATGCGGCGACTTAGCCAAGGCAGTGGATGGCATGGGCATGCGCGTGGGCGCTTTGGGGGGAGCGAGAGCCGCCGCCCGCCGGCAGGTCTGCCAGCGACGACTCGGGGGGCGGGGGCGGCCAGCCGCACGCTCGCAAGCCACGTTGGGGGGCCTAGTGTGCGAGCATGCGCCTCACACACACAAGCGGGCATCCAAAAGCGGAGCCGGGCCGCGGGACATCGCGCGGCAGGCGGAGGGAGAGGCGAGCGGAGGAGGACGAGGCACTTACATCGTCGACAGGGTGGAGGGGGCCCTCGTGGCCGGCCGGCGTGCAGGCCGCCGAGGCAGGAGCCAGGCCAGCGGGCGTGGCACGCGCGAGCGGCGTGTTGGCGCGTCGGCTCCTGCTGCGCGACCAAAGGGCCGCCGACGGAGAGTCCGCGCCGAGCATCCCGGGCGACCCCAGGCTGCCCATTGTCGGCGGGCCCAGCCCGCGCATCGGGCGCTTTCGCGACTGCAGCAGCAGCGGCGTGGCCGGCCCGCCGCCGTCGAGCAGCGATGTCGCGCCAAACGGCGATGCCGTCCCAAGCGGCGCAAATGCTGGCGCCCGTGCTGGCGATCCGCCGTCCGAGTCCAGATGCAGACTGCTGTTGAGCTCACACGCCAGCCCGGCGACGGGCGAGCTGTGTGCCAGGTCGCCCGCGGCGCCGCGCGACGGCGTCGCCGCAAACGGGTTGGGCGACGCCATGCCGCGCATGCACCGCGACGACACACGGCCAGACGCAGCGGTGCTCATGGCCGGACCGTGAGCAGGAGCGGGTGATTATAGAGGGGTGAGGCAGGACGCCTTGCTAACAGTCAGTACTAACGAGCCGGAGCGCCGGCGGGAAGCAGAGAGAGAGAGAGAGGCCACGGGTCTTCGCCGCGCGCACGGGCAGCGCACACGGGCGGGCCAAGCGATGAGTAGCCCGGAGGAGGGGGCCCGGGCGCGCAATGGGTCGGCAGGGGGCGGGGGATGGCAGGGCGGCCGTAAACTTGCGGCCGAGAGAATGCAATGGTAAACAGCGGGCTTCCCTGACGAAAGCGGGCCCGCAAGTAAAGAAGGGGGGCTACGGGGAAAACGCAGTTAACAGCTTTCGCTTGTCCTGGCGCGAGGGAGAGAGGGAAGCCAGCGGTCCTGCCTGGGCGGCTACCACCGGCGGGGTCGGGCGGCTAAGCAGGCAGAGCGGGGGCGTGTGTATGCAGCAGGCGTGCTGGAGACAGAGTAGAGCAGAGCAGGCCCCCGCCGCCGCTGTTTACGATAGCCGCCGCCGCTGCACCCTCCCTGCCCGCCTGAGCTGAAGAAATTTTTACAGCTCACCCGCAGAGCGGATACGGGGAAGCCGGGCCGGGGGGGGAGGACGGCCGATTCAGGCCAGGCTTATCGGGAAGGGGCGCGGCAGATCCGCGGTCCGGCTCAGCTTGGCGCGCACACACAGAAAGGACGAGGGGGCACGTCCGACGCGCAAAACAAGATGACGACGGGGGCCCATCCTTCTTTGGCGCGGGCCCCTCTGCAAAGGCACGGCCGCTGCATCCAGCAACTCCTGCTGCGCCCACCGTCCCTGTTTTGCCAGGCCCGTGACGTGATTTCCCGCGCCTCTATCGTAAACATACGCCGGCTCCCGCGTCCCAGCCGCGCCCCGCACAAGCCGCGCGCGTGGGCGGAAGGATAGTGCCCGCCTGCGGGCCCTGCCACATGTGCGCCAGACACATGCGGCACCCTGCCGCGCGGTGTGACGTGGCCGCCCCCCGTCGACATGATCAGATCCGCCGATCGCAATCCCGCGCGCCAAACATTCCCAGCGAGACCGGCCGCGCGGGACCCGGCGGCAGTAGCCGTGGGACACAGGAAATGCCAGTAGCGCCGCTTCACGGGTGAGAGCCACATTCCCGCAGCCGCCGCAGGAATGTGCGCCTGGCAGTAGCAGTGCCTGCGCCTCTGATGACACCCCCCATCCCAGCGAGGACCGCAGCTGGCCATCCACGGCCATGGGAGCTCGCCAGGAGCGGACACAGGATCCACCCAGCGACACGGTCCCTGCCTGTCGCCACCAGGTGCCTGGTCGCAGCCTCTTACCACCAGGCGCCTGCTATGGTAAACAAATGTAAATGTGTTGTAAACACCACCGTGGAGGGGGGCATGCTACGTGTTCGTATTACCTGATTTGTGATTCGGAACTCATTGTCCACCGGGGGGCGTAAAGCGTACCAGACAATGTATTCCGAACTGTGGACCGGGCAACAATGGCGGGTGGCATATCGCCCTTTGTGTATGTGCACAATCGGCGGCTGGGCGGTGGGGAGAAGGGGAGGGGGCGACCCATCCCCTCTACGGGCTCTCCTCGACGTAGCTGGGTTTGTCCAGCGGCTGGGCAGCACCAAAGACAGTCTTGGTTTTCGCCTCCTCGCCATCGCGGTGATCATAGTGGCGGAAACACAGGTAGAACAGGGCGGTGAATGCCCCCATCAGCCCGGCCGCAATCGAAAAGTTCTTAACCAGGTACGGGTTGGCTGAAATGCTGTTGAAGCAGAATGCCAGCACCGAGCCGCCGGCATTGGTGAACAGGAACAGCGACATGACAATCGACTTCATGCTCTCGGGCGCCTGCTTGAAAGCGTACTCTAGGCCCGTGACTGATGCAAAGATCTCGGCAACCGCCATGAGCACGTACCCGGGCGCCTGTATCCCCGCCGAGATGTTGTTGGCGCCATTGCCGCCGTCGCCGGCTTTGTCGTAGTAGGGACCGGTTGTGTAGATGAGGTGCTGCACGATCGCCGCGTATGCCATCGATATCGCCGCTATCAGGAACCCGCATGTGATGCGCACCACCGGCTTCAGCTCCATCCCGCACCGCCGGAATCCTGGGTAGATGAGGCGGTCAAATATCGGAATCAGCACGATGATGCACAGCGGGTCAATGTTTTGCATAATGTCGTTGGGCACCTTGCCCGTGTTCATCTGGCCCGACTGCGACACCATGTTGTTGGACATTTGCCCGTAGCACAGCCAGAACACCGGGTAGCACAGGAATATCTTGCACGACCGCAGTGCCACGCGCAGCTCGTCTACAAAGGTGTCGCTCCAGCCGAGCCCCGCCCCATCCGCGCACAGCGATGGCCGCGCGTAGCTTAGCCAGTGCAGCGGCTGTCCGTCCTCGCCGAGCACCTGCCGGCCCTGGGCCTTGGCTGCCCGATAGTTGCGCATGCCGGTGGTGATCGCGCGGTAGGCCTTGAGTACAATCGACCCGGTGGGCTGGGTGATCACATACCGCCGCCGGCCCAGCCAAAACACCGCCACGCACACCACAAACATCAGCGTTGGCAGCAGGTAGGCGGGCCAAAAGTCCACATTGGCCTCGAGCTCGGTCGTCGCTATCGCCGACAGCCCGCCCACGTTGATGGCCCAATAGAACCAGTTGAAGATGGACTGCACTGTTAGCTCGCGGTCCACGACCACCTCTTGCCCGCCCCTCAGTCGCCGCACAAACGGGCGGCGGCGTGCGTACTGCTCGGCGACCATGGGCGACACGTTGGCCTTGATTCCACCCGTGCCAAGCCCAATCGTAACCATCGCGGTCACTAGTCCCGGCAGCGCCCCGCCGGCCCGTATGGACACAGGAAGCGATGTCAGCGTCAGGACCAAATCGCCAACGATATATACCAGCGAGAACACCAGGATCGTCTTGAATTTCCCCAGCCACTGGTCGGCAATAACCGCTCCAAATATCGGCGTCAAGTAGCACCAAAACTGGAAAAAGTTGCCCAGTCCGGTGGCCATATGCTGTCCCCCACCAATAGCGCCGGGACGCGAGTTGGGCTCTCTGTACTTGTTTTGGATATAGTTCTGGAACGGCCCTGTGATGCCGTAGTATGTGAATCGCTCACAAAACTCTGTCAGCACCACAAAGAACGCTGCCACCGGGATGCGGTCGCCCACACGCCGCAGCGCGGCCATGTCTGCTTCTGTTGCCCATCGCTCGTTCTCGCGCAGATAGTCGTCGTCGGCGCCCAGTACCGCGCCCCCCTGCTGGTCCTTCTCTGGGGAATCTGCCGACATGCTAGGCTGGGGGGAGGGCTGTGTTTGGGAGATGGAATAGTGGCACCGACACCGCCAGAGGCAAAAAGGGAGTGAGAAAGAGAAGGGTGCTTGTTGTCGCTGGTGGCGAGTGGAGTGCCCATGCGGGGGGACTACCCAGGTGAAACCGAGCAATGCGGGGGGCGGGCGCGGTGGCAGCGCGAGGGCCGTGGCCAGAGCCATCCTCCTCGGGTGCTTGAATGTGGGGAGGAGTGGCCAGCCAGCGCCGTCAACAATGGCCATCAAGTGATGCAAGGCGTGTCGGCGCAATGGGCGAAATGGGGACGCCCTCGGCGCGGGCGGGCGGCATGGCGTCACATCGCATTGGCCGTGGGACAAGATACGGCTGGAGGCTCTCCCCGGCGGGCCCCACAGCGCCAGCCGAGCAGAGGGACTTGCGGCGTGGTCGCTGCCGGCAACCGATCTTGGCAGCCCAATTTGTACCCCCCCTTCACGTGCCTCTCACTCCCGAGGGCCATGTGTCTCGGCACGTATATGTCCCTACATTTCCAGCGTGGACATGGCGGCATTGGTGCCTGGGCACCCTAGCGCTGGCGCCGAGTAGCGAGATGGGAGGGGTCACAAGGGCGGTTCGCAGTGGTTCTCTGCCTACAACCAGAAAGGAGAATTCTACGAGGAGGCTGTCCTCGACGAGCGTTGAGTGGTAGTGACGGTTTCGCATACACCAGGGGGGATAGTGGGTGTTGGTAGCATCTGTCTCCTGGTCGTGCAAAGTGTATATGCCGCCAGGACTGCACCCCATCGAAGCGGTGTCCTCCATTAGTTCCTTACCTATCCAATGCTTGTGGTTTCCAGCGAGAATCAGCCGTAACCGATTCGGCATGTTGGAATTGGTCGCGTGTTTCACTGGCCAGATCCTAGCAACGCTACAGAGGGCATTATCTTGCGCGCGAATACAGAGGAGCTTTAGTCAACAACTCCAATAATTTCTGTAGCTATAGATGAACGGCACGCCTTGCGCTTTTTATGCTCTCTGGCTGTGCCTCGTTTGCAGCACCGCAGGCAAGGCAGGCAAGCGGATGCACCCGCCTTAATGCGGCGCGGTGCGGATTGCCTCGCGGGCTGCGCGAATAAGCGGCGCCAGCGAGCGCAGCGGGTCCGCCTTTTGCAGGAACGGGTGGCGCAGGAGCTCCGTAGTGTTGGGGCGCTTCTCCGGCGTCACCTGGAGCGCCAGCGCGAGGAAGTCCCGGAACACCGACGACAGGCTCTCGGGGTTCTGGATCTTGGGCGTGCCGATCGTCGCAATCAAATAGAGCGCCCGCAGCGGGTTCTCGTTCAGATACGGCGGCTCGCCCTCCACCATCTCGATCGCCATGATGCCCAGCGACCACACGTCCACCTTGGGCCCGTACTCCTTGCGCATCACCACCTCGGGCGACATCCAGTACGGCGTCCCCACCATCGTCGTGCGCTTCGCCATGCTCTCCGTCAGCTGCGCGCAGAACCCAAAGTCCGTCAGCTTGATCTCGCCCTTGAGCGACAGCAGCACGTTGTCCGACTTGATGTCCCGGTGGATCACCCCCTTTGCGTGCAGATGCTCCAGGCCCTCCAGCGTCTCGCGGCACACTGTTGCAATCTGCCCCTCCGTCATCAGGTTGTTGGTCACCACGTCCGTCAGGCTGCCGCCCTCCATGTACTCCATCACCACCCACCGGTCGCCGCGGTGCAGGAAGCTGTCGAG
>JANBOI010000287.1:0-11339 GCA_027595825.1 Coemansia biformis
TCGCCGAGAGTGGCGGCAAGGGGGAGGCAGGCAGGGAATGGCAAGCTGGCGCCGCACATCGGCCACAAGCGGCGGGCGCCAACAAGGGGAGGTCTGAGTGCAGCTGCCACAGGCGGCAGATAAAGGAAGGGCCATGGGCGCACTGCGCGCGCGGTATCTTTATTTGCTGGCAGGCTTTGTGCGGCCGTGCATCCAGAGGCGACGGCGCTTGGATGGCCGTCCGCAGCCGCAAGGGCACACACACACAAGGGCCACCCAGCCGCATGCATGCGAGCCAGCAGGCAGACACGCCGGCGGGGTGCGGGTGCGGAGGGGGGGTCGCGGGCCCCGGGGGGCGAACTGGGCTTTTTTTCTCTCGGGCCGCGAGTCACTGGATCGCTTGGTCCTGGCGGCGAGGGCGATTAGCGCCGCGGCATCAGGATCTAGAGGGGGCCAGGGGGAGGCCGCGAACCGCCCCCCTCGCCAGCCGTGCGGGCAGCAACAGCAGCAACAGCAGCAGCAACAGCAGCAGCAACCTGGACAGGCGGATGACCCACCCAGAGACAAGGCGCGGGCAGGCGGCGGGGAGCGCGGCGGGCAGGCGGAGTGGCATGTGTTGCTGGGCGGCATGGCATGTGTTGCTGGGTGCCGTTGCATAATGGGCGTTTCGCCACTCACCTGCACGCTCGGTATTTCTGTGCGGCCGCGTCTGCGGCAGCCGAGGGCCGGCGCTGGCGGCGTCGATAAAAGCGGGCGCCGCCAGCCGTCCCTCGTTTGCGGAACTCAGCGACAAAAGCAGTCGCCTGTGAATCTCCTCCTCCGCCTCCACCTCGCCCCCTTTCCACCCCGCTGCGCCTGCCGCCGCCGCCGCACACAGGTCCGGTAGCCCTTCGGTGCCGGCCGCCAGCGTCTGGGCCAGGAAGAGCCGCACTGCCACTCCTCGGCGACTTTCGCCACCACCCGCGCACCAGCGATCGATTTGGGCGCTACAGACACGCTGCCTGGGCGGGCGCGATAGTAAGAGGTAATTGTCGAGACACATCCCCCAAGCGGGGCGGGGCGGGGCGGTCCAGTATCGCTTTCACGGGATGCCTCCCCCGCGGCCCACTCTGAGAGGGCCGATTCTCGCGGCCCACTCTGAGAGCGCCGATTTGCGCCGGTCAGAGTGGTGCCTGGCCCGCGGGCCTTGCGAAATGGCAGGCCTGGTCGGGCTCCAATTATATGATTCGTGGCCCTCCTAATAAGCTTTTGCGCCCGCCGCTGCTGCTCCGGGCCTTGATCCATTGCCGGGCGCGTCCCGCCTTGGGCGCATCCAGCCTTGCGCGCATCCCGCCCTTTGGGCGCATTCCGCCTTCATGTCCTCCGCGCCCAGCGAGCGCAGCGTATAAAGGCGCGCCCGCGGCCTTCATTTATATGCGCCCGCGCCCTCCCCCACCAGCGCTGCACTCCTCCACTCTGATCGGAGAGGCCAGTGTCTCTGCGCGTGAGCCCTTCTGTCTGCCTTTCCCTTGTCCCCTTCCCGCTCACCCGCCCGCCAGAGTAAGTTCGCCCTCACACACACACACACGCCCTGGCGCGCGCACGCATGTCGCGCCCTGCAGCCCCTCCCCCCGCGCTCGCCAGGCGGGGGCGCCAAGGGCTGCAGGGCGCCGACACAGTAGGCGCGGCCCTGTGGCGACCCGCGGCGTTGAGGACTCGGCGCCCGCATATGGCCATCCCTGGGAGACTTGGCGCGCACGCATCGTCGCCTCGCCGCTGCGCCGAGTGCCCTGCCACGCGCTTTGGCCAAGCCGGGCGGCGGTTCTTTCTCCCGCGCTGCCGCCGGCTGATTCCGCAGCTGCGGCAGCGCGGGGAGGGAGGCGCCTTTCCGACACGTCAATTATTCCACCTGGATGCACGTCTCACTTATAACCACTCCCCCTTTCGCTGGCGCCCGGCCTTTGTGTCTTCAAAACGCCCCCGCCTGCCCTTTCCCCTTTCGCGCTGGGCCGCATCCTTTCTGCTCTGCCACTCCCTCTGCTGCACATGCACGCTTCCTTACCCGCCGCCGCCGCCGCCGCTGCTGCTGCTGTTGCCGCCCAGCCGCTCCTTTGCTAGTCCATCCGCCTCTCTCTTCTGCGCCGCCCCAGTTGCCACCGCTCCGGCCCCCCTCGCCTCTTGTCTTCCCCCCGCACCACGTTGCTTATTTGTTCCATATCTGCATCCCTCGACACACATATAGCTGCTCTCGACACATATAGCTGCTCTCGACACATATAGCCGCTCTCACATCCACAGCGCCTCCAGCATCCGCGATGCCCGAGTCGTTCGCTGGCCCCGACAGCGACTACCTCGCCACTCATCACCCGCGCCCCGCTGCCCCGCGCGACGGCTCGCCGCACGCCCCGGCCTTCCTGCCCGCCGCCGGGGAGCCCGCCGCCGGCACGGACTCTGCCGCGGCCTCCACAACCACCACCACCACCACCACCACAACAACAACAGCAGCAGGCACTGACGCCGCGGCTGCCGCGCCCACATGCACCCCGCGCCCTGCAGCCGCCGCCGCCGCCGACGCAGGTGCGCCGATCACGGCCCGCCCCACCGGCATCGAGTCTACTGCTTCCGCTGCCCCGTCCCCGCCGCCGCCGGCAACCGCGCCCTCGGCGCAGGGCAGCCGCGCGGCGCACACGCCGCTGTGCGCCACCCGCGGCATCAAGCGGCGAGGCTCTGACTCTTGCATCGTCCTGATGGCCGTGGCCGCGACGCCCGGGGGGTCTGGCCCGGCCCGGAAGCGCAGGAGCCTCGAGGCCCCGTCCGCCGCCGCCGTCGCCTTGCCGGCCGCGCCGGAAGCGGCTCCCCCGCGCCACACGCGCCCATCCGTCGCGCGTGCAGGTGACTGTTGCACTGCCAATTTGCGCATGACGCACGGCCTGCCGAGCACACGTGACGCCACTCGCCCGGTCGGCGGCCGGCCACGGGCGGCGTCCTTGTCACCACCGCGCCGTGGCCATGCCGTGATCAGGCGCCAGGGTCTCGCCGCGGGCGCTACTGCCACAACTGCTGCTGCTGCTGCTGCCGCCCTGTCTGGGGAGCGGCAGCGCCCGGCCGCCATGGCCTCCGCCCCGCACTCGCCGGCCGTGCCCGAGGACCGAACCGCCTCGGACGGCCGTCACACGCCCATGGGGCCTGCTGCCTCAGCAGCTGACCACAGCGCGTCGCCTCGCCGCGACGAGGCCTCCCCCGGGCCTGCCGCGCCGGGCCAGACCCAGGCCCAGGCGGCGTATGCGCTGCCACCCATCAACCGCTACACGCTCCGCGAGCTCAAGATCCACAACATTCTGCAGAACCCGCGGCTGCGCCACGAGGTCCTGTTCGAGCCGAAGCTCGAGTTCCGGCCCAACTCGAGCGGGCAGCTGGCCGAGGCCAAGCAGCGCGCCGCCATGCAGTACTGGGCGGGCGTCGACCATGAGGTGCGCGCAATGGCTGCCGGCCCGACGCCACTGGGCGTGGCTACGGTTACCATGCTGGTCGTCGAGCTGCGCGAGATCGTGGCCGAGATGGCCGAGGACTCGACCAAGCCGGAGCACTCGCGGCACGCAGACCAGCTTCGGGAGCGTATAGACGAGGACCGCATCCGACAGCAGCTCGCGCACTGCGTGTTTGATGCGGCGGCGGTGATGGCGTGCCTGACCGAGGCAATGCTCCTGTTTGCACAGCCCGCCCGCCACGCGACGGTCGCGCGGCTAACCACATACGTCCAGCGCGGGCGGCTGGCCCGCGCACTGCGCGGCGCGTTTGACGTGCTCGAGGCCATCAAGATCGACACGGCCAACGCCAGCATCGAGCTCTACCGCGAGTACATGCGGTCGACGGCCGTCGCCTTTGAGCGGTCGCACTTCAACCTAGCGCTGCGGCGCGGCACGGCGGCGCTGAGCGACACGACAGACTGGTGGCGGCGCGTCTATGACGACGCCCGTGCGCAGGGCCGCCACCAGCAGGGCCTCGACGCCGTGTTCTTTGAGGCTGGCCGCGAGCTGGTGCTGGACGACAGCCAGCCCGTGCCGTCGCTCTTCCGCATGGACGAGGCCCGCATTATGACCATCCGGCGCGATGCTGAGCGGCTGGCCATTGTTGGCATGGTGTTCTTGTCCTTCTCGCAGTTCCTGCAGCTGGCGGCGCGCGCTGCGCCCAGGGCGTCGGCCAGCCGCGACTTTGTGAATGCCCGCGGCCGCGTTGACCACGAGCGCCTTGCGGCTGAGTGCCTGCTCGTTGTGCCCGAAGGCTGCGGTGTTCAATGGACGGAGCCCCTGGTTGCCGCCCGCGCCCGCGCCTCGCCCGCAGAGCCGGCCTCCAAGGGCGCCGGCCCGGCAGCGCGCGGCGACGTGGGATTCAGCCAGCTTGTGGCCGACCTGGTCGCCCTCGCCGAGCGCGCCCTTGGTCGCGTGCTTGCGCCCAGCGAGACCGCCACGCTGGAGCGCACGCTGCTGCGGGCGGCGCGTCACGAGTGCCCGCTGCGCGAGATCGTCGAAGAGCGCGTCGGCGCTGTCATCGGCGAGCACACGGCCGCGCTGGCCGCGCTCAACGGCAAGGCCCGCGGCACCGAGTGCGAGGCGATGCCCCCGTCGGCCACGGAAACGCTGCGCCGCTCGATGCTGCTGTTCCTGGCGCCCGCGCTGGCCGCCCTGTCGACAAAGGTCCATGCCGTGGTCTACCACCACTGGCAGGTGTACAAGGCCTACTACGCGACCGTGCTGTCTGCCTCGCGCGACGGCACCGGCAAGGCCGCCGGCAGCGGCCGCGGCGGCAGCAGCTCGGCGGCCGGCGCCGGCGACGGGGAGGCGGCAGCCGCAGCGACGGCGGCCGCGTCATCATCTGCCAACACGGTCTCGGCGATGTGAGACGCGCGCCACACCGAGCCTGCCAGCACTGCACCCGGCAGCCCCGATACATCTAGAGCCAGAACCGCGCCCAATGGGCCCACGGTCGGACACGCACTACTCTGCCCTCCCGCACCTACACTCGCCCGCACTCCCGCACTCCTCACTAATACGCGGCGTGGTGACTCCGCCACCTCGCGGTGCCTGGCGCAAGCGAGCACCACGGCCCGCAAGGTGGATACACCTTCTCTCCCTCCCTCTGCATCTCGCACAGACCGCGTGCTGCTGCTGCTGCTGCTGCTGCGCGGGGGAGCGCCTACCTGCCCCTCCCCCACAGCCCCCATTCATTCTCTTTCTCTGTTGGTTTCTTCAATTTCAGGTGTACAATACGTCCATCCGCGCCACTTGCGGCGTGCCGGGGCGCATGTGGGAACCGGAAGTGCACCAGCGCCCGGCCTGGGCCCGGCGACCTTCTACTACTAGTTGAGATGGTAGAATCATTGCACCCGACCTCCTACTTCTTTGCGCTCAGCCGCCCCGCCCCCATTACTCAGCCGCACCCATTCGGGGTACAAGTACAACAGCTACTGTCGTCATCGCATCAGTTTAGGCCAGCAGCCCCTGTTCTCGCTCTCGCCCTCGCCTACGTGCCCTTGTCCTCGCTGCTGTCCACCGTGCCAGCCGCCAGCCCCTGCCCCAGCTCGCCTCCAATCCCCGCTCGGCCGGACTGTCTATGCCCGGATGGCCGCGAACTACTGGGAGTCGTCGCAATTGTAAGCCCGCCGTCAGGAGCCGGCTGCCCGTCTGGCCTCGTCGCCGGCCACGCGTGGGTGTCCCTGGTCTGACCCGCGTGCAGCGTGCCGTTACGGCAGTCCTCCCGTGTGTAGCCAGCGGTTTCTGCTGACGCGCTGCGAGCTGGCCGAAATCGAAAGCGCACACATGGCCCAGCTGACCAGGAGAGAGCTTGCGCATTTAAGGGTCTATTTCGCCAATTGTAAGTACAGCGGACGTAGCTGCATGCCTACCTCTCGTCCCCTCCATGGGAGACATGTGAAGCGCTGCCGCATCCATATGCGGCAGCAGATAATGTGAGGCCAATTTAGGCAATATCACCTGTCCACGAGGCGTGTTTTGTATTCCTGCACTTTCCCCCATTGCTTCTCCCCCGGCGCAGGGCATTAATTTGCAACCCTGGGAGTGGCTATTTATAACTTGTGTGTGTGATGAGTGCAAATGGCGCTTTTGGGTGGGGAATTTGGAGTGCTGTAGTGATTGAGCGCATCGGAAAACGGCTGAGGGCGAGACAAGAGATTAATGCAACGGCGACCGTGTATTTCAAGCGATTCTACCTAAAGTAAGCATCGCCGTAGGAGGAGGGGTATCGTTGGTACTGGTTGGGGGCTGCATATTCGGTTGCTTGTCTGTAGCTAACGATGGACCGTGGCGATGCCATTTTTTTCGTTGCTTGCATATTGACTCTGCACAAGTGGTGTAGCAACACGCTCTATGATATCGATCCGTACTTGATGGTGGCCACATGTGTGCTATTGGCGTGCAAGGCCAGCGAGTATCCGCAGCACACAAAGTATATACTGAACGAATCTAAAGCCGTTTTTGCAGGTGAGTGGCCAAGTTTCTGACGCCCCCTACCTTTACCCGCGCGCTCACCCATGTCCGATATGCAGGCGGGTGGTGAATCAGGGCATGGAAGAAGTGCAACTCCCCTGCGTACTCAAAGCCGTGTGTGGCTGGCTGGCTGCTGTAGAGGTCTCGTCGGATATACGGTTCCCCTATGACTTGGCGGACATTGCAGAGTGCGAGAGCTACCTATTGGAGGAAATGAAGTTTTATCTAGTCCTGCACCACCCGTACCAGGTGCTTATTGAGTATGTACCCGGCGGTCCCACGTGGCGACACTCCCCACGGATGCCACTCCACATTTGAATCCGTGGCTACTGATGGAGGTATAAAAAGCAATGCACCACCAACCAGTGTAGCATTAACGAGCAGGTGAGCCTTCCAAAGCCCTCGCTCCAAGCAGCATGGTAAGCTAACAAGGCGGCATGCACGCTGCCACTCTTTCCAGTATTGCTGTGTTTCCATGCATACATCGCTAAACAACGCCGAGACTCGAGATGTTTCCTTTTTGTGGTGGCAGCGTAGGTCGATAATCAACGACAGCTACAGGACAGACATGGTCTTTGTGTACCCGCCACACGTCATTGCAATTGCGGCGCTGTTCCTCTCGCGCGTAGTGGACCAGGGAAACCAGTCGGACATTGAGGCCCAGCAGTGGTATGCCGACCTAAACGTGGATATCACCGATGTGCTCCAGGTGGTCAATGAGCTGCTGGCCATCTATGAAGTCTGGCGAGACTATGCCGAGGACAAAATGCCCGAGGTCGTGTCCAGGTGCATTGCGGATGTGGCCGCCACTGTCTAGTAGTCTCTACGAAGCATTCTATTGCTTCTTGTACATGGGATCTGGCGTATAGTGGCTGCTGGCATCTCCACAGGGAGTGGGGGGAGCCGGGATCCTTTGGGAGGGAGCCACGGCCACGACTCCGTCTCCTGGGCTGCCTATCGCTCACGCCCACCACGCAGGCCCCACCCCCAAGCCTGGCATATCAGGCCAGCAGATCAACCAATCGAACCTGTCACCTCACTCTCTCTTTCGAAAATCGCAATTTGTTGCATTTCCTTTCGCTCTCTTGTCCATTTCCCGGGTGTGAATCTTGCGAGGGGAAGCGGTCGAGAGAACGAGGGTGCCTGCCATACTGCGGAATGCTTGCGTTGCTTGGTCGCCGCGGACATGGCCTTGCGCGCGCGGGCAGTGCGGCGATGGCGCGAGGCGCAGTGGCATCCATATACACGGCTCCAAAGGCTGATAGCACGAACGAGCAAGGACGCAACCAGGGACTCAACGTTCTGTTCATTGGCTCGGACGAGTTCGCCGGAGGCATATTGGCCGGGCTGCTCAAGCACGTACGGGGGCAAGGGTCGGTTATAAACAACCTGGAAGTGGCGTGCGCGAGACCAAAGATCAGAGTGGGCATGGCCAGCAGTGGTAGTGTGGGCCGAGTACCTGTTGAAACTGCGGCGCTGATTAGCAAGCTGCGGGTCCATTACACGCCGACGGGCCAGCTATATGACTGGGTTGTTCCTCGGCCTAAAGCCGACCCGGAGGCGGTATTTGATATTGGTGTTGCGTGCACCTCGTCGTCAATCCTGCCCAAACGCGCGGTCGATGCTTTCCCGCTGGGCGTGCTCCAGATCCATCCCTCGCTGTTGCCGCGGCACCGCGGGCCGACGGCCATCCAGGCGGCCATCCTGGGCGAGGATCAGGAGACGGGCGTGACGGTTGCCGAGTATTCAGCGGAAAAGCGGGACAGTGGCCGCATCTTGGCGCAGGTTCCGTACAAGCTAGACGAGACGTCGACGTACCGCGAGGTGCAGACAGCGCTTGCGCACCTGGGCGGCAAGCTGATAGTCAAGGTGCTGCAGCATCTGGACCATGTCCGGTCGCAGGCCATTCCTCAGGATGAGGACAAGGCGTCGTATACCGAGGCATACGAGGGTGACAGCCATCTAAAGATTGTGTGGGAGACGATGACTGCAGCTGAGCTATCCCGCATGTGCAGGGCGTTCCATGGCATCCAGGCGCTGCACACCATATGGCGGGTGGAAAACCGTATGGAAAAGCTGCAGCTCCTGGATTTGCATCTGCCTGCGCGGATGGTGCCGCCGCTGAACCCGATGCTGGGCACCCGCCCGCCCGGCTCCATGTTCTACGCAAAGAAGGTGCCGTATCTCGAGGTGCCCTGCATCGACGACAACCGGATCCACGTCTCGCGGCTGCTGGTGGAAGGCAAGACGGAAAAGCTGGCGCTGGAGTTTGTCAACGGCTACCTGCGCGAAACAGGCATGCAGCGAATGCTCACAAAGCCGGTATCGCAACAAAAGCCGACGCCGGACTTTGTGTACCCGCCGGGCCATCGGCTCTTTGAGCGCTCGCTGGCCCTCAGCGCAAAGCGGGAGCGTCGGAAGCGAGGCCCACCCGCTGCGAAGCGTTGAGCGGGTGGGAGAGCGGCGGAGCCTGCCGAGCCGGAGCGGTCCCATGTCCGAAGCCTTTCCGGTGGAGGTGGGAATGTGGCTCAGCCGGGGGCGGGCGCCGCGCTTCGTGGCCCGCCTCCCTTTCGACTTCGTAGACTTGGTTCTTCCCCTTCGCTTCCCTCTCGCTGCCGCCACTCCGATTTAGCAGAATGCGCACGCCTTTTCCGTTGAGGCCGGGCGTGTCCGCCGGGCCCTGGCGGCGGCCGCTCGGCAAATGGGCGGGGCGCCTGTGTCTGGCGTCGGGCGCGGCGCTTGCCGGCTACACGTACGATCGACAGTTCCAGGCGTCGGCAATGGCGCGGACATTGCGGGCGTTCTGGGATATTGCAGTAATCAGCGCCGACTACAAGATAAACTTCCGGGAAGAGTGCGGACCCGAACAGCTCAGCCGTGTCCACCATCGGGCTGCGCGAAGACTGCTGATGTGCTGTCAGGAGAACGGGGGCCTGTTTATAAAGTTCGGGCAGTCGATAGCCGTGCAGAGCGCATTGCTGCCGCCGGCCTTCCGACGCGAGCTCAGCGTGCTGTACGACAATGCGCCGTCGGTGCCGGTTGCGCAGATCGCGCCAGTGATAGAGCGTGGGTTTCCGGGTCGGACCATCGATGATATCTTTGTGGACTTTTCGCCCGAAGCAGTGGCGTCGGCGTCGGTGGCACAGGTGCACACTGCGAGGCTGCGTAGCGATCCGTCGCAGAAGGTGGCCGTGAAGGTGCAGAAGCCAGAGATCCGGCTGCAGATCGGGTGGGATCTGTTTGCGCTACGCTCCTGTGCGCGTCTGGTCGAGTATGCGTTTGAGGTCCCGCTGATGTGGTCCGTGGCCGAGATCGAGCAGCGTCTGCGCGAGGAGCTGGACTTTGAGCGCGAAGGGAACAATAGCGAGCTGGCTGCGCGCGACATTGACCAGCTAGGCGACCGCTGGATGAAGCGGGGTGTGTATATCCCGCGTGTGTTCTGGGATGCTACGCACAGGGAGGTGTTGACCACAGAGTGGATTGACGGAACCAGTTTGGTGCGTCCGCAGCAGCTGGTGAGCGAGGGCTGGTCGGGCAAGGAGATCATGGAGCGCATGGCGGCGCTGTTTGCGTTCCAGATCTTCGTTTCGGGAAACGTGCACGGCGACCCACATCCAGGAAACATCCTTGTGCGGCAGAATCCGAGGAGCACGAGTCGGAGGGAGCCGCAGCTTGTGCTGCTGGACCACGGGCTGTATGTGCGCGAATCGCGCGCGTTCCGCAGACAGTATGCCGAGTTTTGGCGTGCAGCGATGCTGAATGACAAGACGGCGATGGGCCGCATTGCGCGCGGCTGGGGCATGACCGACACAGGCATGTTCTCGACGATGGTGTCCCTAAAGCCGCCGCAGCTCCGCGGTCGACGCAGGGCAGCAGGCCATGGGCGCGATACGGGCCCTGAACCTTACCCGGAGAACGGCGACAAGCGCGGCAGAGACAAGAGCGACAGCGACTATGACCGGCAGATGGAGCTGAAGGCCCGCGCGGTGACAGCTCTCCGCGATTCGCACCACCTGCCTCCAGAGCTGGTGTTTGTGACGCGAAACATGAACATTGTGCGGGCCAACAACCAGAGCCTGGGCACTCCTGTCAACCGCGTGCAGATACTCGGACAGTACGCCGCGTCCGGGCTGCGGACGATGCTTGTCGAAGAGGCGCTGGGGCCCAGCCGCAGGTACAGCCGCACGCACGGCGTCGACCCCCGACGTGGCACGCTCATAAGCCGGGCCGCCGGCGTGGTGGCCGCTGAATGGAGCTACGTCACCTTCCGCGTCGCGCTGCTGGTCGCGGGCGTCGGTGCGGCGGTGCTGAGCGCGTGCGGACGTGTGTGGGCGATGGTCGCGGGCACGCCGCCCCACAAGGCTGTCGGCGGAGTCCTCGATGAGGCCATGCGTCTGGCGCTGGAAAAACGCCTTGGGTACCAGATTGACACTAGCCTTTTGAGCGCATAGATGACAAGCATGTCGCAAAAGACCCCATCACCCCCACTCCACTCATCCACATTATCCAGAAGCAGCACCATGGCGTGCTTGATGTGTGATGGCAGCGCCACGTCCTGTTGACGTGGGCGACCACACAGCAGCAGCGGGGGGTTGCCAGGCTGCCGGTCGGACTTGCAGCCGCGCAAAACAACGCGGCCATAGATTGTGCCTGCAGCGAGTCTGCATTTGACCCAGCAGCCCGCAACAGGTTGTCAGGCGGACACGGCTTGGCACTCTCCACCACTTTTCTTGCACGGTGTGCCGTTTGCCCCTTGGCCACAAGCTGCCGCCTCTGCACGCAATAGCCTGTCAACACTGCCCGCCCTCAGGTCTCCCTCCCGGCCGCTACCAAGCCAGCGAACACCAAAGCTCGATCCGTCATGCCTGGCTTTAGCCT
>JANBOI010000288.1:0-11317 GCA_027595825.1 Coemansia biformis
ATCCTCGGCGAGGAGATCAACAGGGAGACAGAGTCGCTGTACAAGAAGGAGAAGAAGCTGGGCGAGGGCACATATGCGGTGGTGTACCTCGGCCGCCATGTAAAGACGGGGCGGCAGGTTGCAATCAAAAAGATCAAGCTGGGCAACGCGCGGAGCGGGCTGGACATGTCGGCGATCCGGGAGGTCAAGGCGCTGCGCGAGCTCCAGCACCCGAACGTGATCGAGCTGATAGACGTGTTCTCGCACAAGGCGAACCTGAACCTGGTGCTGGAGTTTCTGGACATGGACCTGGAGGCGGTGATCAAGGACGTGAGCCTGGTGTTTATGCCGGCCGACATCAAGAGCTGGCTGGTGATGGCGCTGCGCGGGCTGAACCACTGCCACCGATGCTGGCTGCTGCACCGCGACCTCAAGCCAAACAACTTTCTCATCGCGTCGGACGGGCAGCTGAAGCTGGCCGACTTTGGCCTGGCGCGCGAGTTTGGCGACGTGAAGCGCGCGATGACATCGCAAACCGTGACCAGGTGGTACCGCGCGCCCGAGCTGCTCCTGGGCGCGACAAACTACACCGGCGCCGTGGACATCTGGGCCATGGGCTGCGTGTTTGCCGAGCTGCTGCTCCGCACGCCCTACCTGCCGGGCGAGTCGGACCTCGACCAGCTGGCAGTGATACTCAAGGCGCGGGGCACGCCATCGGAGGACGACTGGCCCGGGATGAGCAAGCTGCCCATGGCGTTCAAGTTCGAGAAGCACGTGCAGCCACCGTTCGCCGAGCTGTTCCCCGGCGCGTCGGACGATGCGCTGGACCTGATGAACCGGATGCTGGCGTTCAACCCCGCGAACCGCGTCACCGCCGCCGACGCGCTTCGGCACCCGTACTTTGTGAGCCATCCGCGCCCCACAGACCCAGCAAGGCTGCCGCGCCCCAAGCAGAACATTGCAGGCGAGGCGGTGGGTGGTGGCGACGACGCGGGCGCGAGGAAGCGCCAGTTCCAGGACGCATTTGACGGCGATGGCGCTGCAGTGGGCGGGGCGGCGCTCGGCCCCGGCGAGCCGGAGCCCATGGCAAAGCGGGTCGATCTGCGCATCTCGTCGCCGGCATAGCTGCGCTGGCACCCCTCCTGGCACTTTCCCGGACGGAGGGAGCAGGTCGCCGGCCGTCACGCTGCGGGACCGCCGCCCTGAGGAGGCCGCTCGGTGGCGTGAGCCCTGCTTTGTGACTTCCTTGGAGGGGCGGGGGCGAATGTGTGCCCGTCGGACATTCCTTTTGGCTGGCTCCGTCCGACGATTATTCTGGGGGGCCGCATCCCGGCCGACGGCGCAGAGAAGGCGCGGCTGGCCGGCGCTGACTGCGCTCCCGCTGTCTCTTCTCAGCGCCACCAGCGTACCCCCTCTTAGAGATTCTTCCCGGAGCTAGGCGGCGGCTGGCCCGGCTACTCTTCGCGCGCAGCGGCAATCTCTCCTCGCACGTTCGCATTCTTCGCATTTCGCGCATAAATGAGCGCGCCGTATGGCGGCTATCTGGGCCGGGCGTTGCTGGCGAGGGCGCGGTGCGGGGCGTCCGGCCAGTTGGTGCAGCGCGCGCACCCGCGGGCAAGCTACAGCACCGGCGGCTGCGAGGCGGCGGGCCGGCGGTGGAGCGCACGGGAGCGGGGCGTGCTGCGAGACGCGGCCAGCAGCTTCTCCAGCTTCTCGCATGCGCGGCGCAAGGAGCGCGATGGCGAGAGCCACACGCATGGCCTCGCTAGTGCAAATCCACACTCGCACTCGCACTCGCATGGGCTCTTTGGATCGCACTCGCATGGGTGCGGCGGCGAGACAGCCGACAAGATTGACCTGATCGAGCACAGCCGAGCTGGGTCGCGCATCACGCTGGTCGGCATTGGCGCCAACGTCGGGATGGGCGTGGCCAAGGGCGCGGCAGGGCTGATCTTCCACAGCTCGGCGCTGGTGGCGGACGCCGCGCACTCGCTGAGCGACATCCTGGGCGACGTGGTCACGCTGTACACGTTCCGCAAGTCGCGGCGGCCTCCAGATGCCGTCCGCCCGTATGGCTACGGCCGGTACGAGGCGCTGGGCACCCTGGTGGTGAGCGTGTTCCTTGTGGCGGCGGGTGTTGGCATCGGATCCCACGCACTGGAGCAAGCGGCGCACCTGCTGCCGGACGTCTTTGGCGCGGCAGGCGGCTCAGCAGCCCACGAGGCCCTCGAGTCGGCACGAAACATTGCCGGTGCGGCGGCTGCCAGTGGCAGCGGCGGCGCCGGGGAGGCGGTATCGGGGCTGTCATCGGGGCTGTCGTCGCTTTTGCACATCGGCCACTCGCACGGCGTGCATGCAGCAGCGGACGGCACGGTTGACCCGCGGGCGATCTGGTTTGCGGTCGGGTCCATCGTGGTCAACGAGACGCTGTTTCGGGCGACGATGCGGGTCGGCGAGCGCACAAAGTCGAATGTCCTGATCGCCAACGCGTGGCACCACCGCAGCGACGCGCTCACCAGTCTCGTGGCGGTCGGCGCCATCGGCGGAGCGATCGTGGGCTTCCCCATCCTCGACGCGGTCGGTGGTTTGGTTGTCAGTGCAATGCTGGCCAAGAGCGGCGCGTCGATGATGGTCGACGCGGCGCGGGAGGTCACCGACGCGCCGCCGCCGCCCAGCGTCACCAGCGAGGTCACGCGCGCCGTTGACAAGGCCGTCGTTCGGGTCCCAGCGGTCCGTGGCTACTCGGGCATCCGCTGCCGCAAGTCCGGGCCGTTTGTCCACGTGCAGCTGTGTCTGGCGTTTGCCCCCACCGAAACGGCGGCCAGGATGGCCGACGCGGTCGCGCAGGTGCGGGATGCAGTGCATGACAGCGCGGGCTTTGTGCAGCGCATCGACATCGAGGTCGTCGCCGCCGCCGCCGATGCGAGTACGGCTCCCCCTGCTCTGGCCCGGATGGCGCAGGCCCCGCCAGGTGTTGGGAGCGAGCAGGGCAAGTAGGAACGGCGGGGCATACACCTGCCAGGCGGCAGAACAACATTATAGTCACTTTGAATGGAGATGAGGGAAAGATATAGGGACGGTAGCATTCGTTGCAAGTAAGTATACATCCGATTCAGCCGCGCCCCGCGTATGCTGTATGAGTGTTTGTATGCGTGTGGCCCCGATGGTGTTGGCTGCTCCCCCAGCGGCTGGCTCCGTAGGCCCAGGGGCAGCAGCGGGCCTGGCACAGCTCCAGTGGGAGGCGGGCCTGCGCTGGCCCGGCCGGCTCAGCCCATCAGCGTCAGCTCGTGGAAGGCGACGCCGACGAGCGTGTAGGGCTCCTCGCCTTCGATCTCGACGCGCAGCTTTGCGGACTCCTCGAAGCGCTCGAAGATGAAGGGCTTTGTGATCAGCGCCTGGACGATGCGGCGAACGACGTAGGGCATGGCCTCCAGCACGTCAATGTCGTGCAGGCGCTGGGCGGGCGTCGCGTCAAAGGTGACGGTGGCGGCCTTGCCGTCGGTGGTGGCGCCCCTTGCCGTGATGATCACGTTAGCGGGGATGTCGTAGCCGCTGCCGTTCGCATCCTTGGCCTTGTCGCGGTGCTCGACGGTCGTGTCCCACATCACGGCGCGCAGGCTGCTGCCGTCGGTAAGCCCCGCGTTGGAGCAGTTGACGGCACCGTAGCTGTCGGGCGTCCTGTACTGCAGCGTGTGGAAGGTGCTGGTGTTGGCGGCGGTGCGCTGGTCGGCCGGCACGCTCTCCCGGTGGCCGACAAAGAACGCCATGTTCCACTCGACGCCGACGTTGTACGGCATGATGTGCGCCGAGTGGGCGTGGATGAACATGCCAACGCCGGCCGACTCGAACTTGGCGCCGTTGATCTCGCACGTGGCGGTGACGGTGCCGGCGGGGTAAAAGTAGTGGGCCGCGGTCCCGCTATCAATGTAGTTCTTGGCATCGCCGATCTTGTATCCGTCGCTCGTGCGCGTGAACACGAAGGAGGCGGCGACGCCCTTTGGGTCGCGGTCCTTGCCCGCAGTGTACTTGACGGTCAGCTTTGTGTGGTCGTCGTTCCACGCCATCGCCAGGCCCTTGCACTCGAACTCGCGGCTGCCCTTCGATACGCGCAGGCTGTGCCCGCTGTGCGTCTCAAACACGCACGGGTGGCCTGGGACGTAGAACAGCGCATTCGTCTCCACGGTCGTTATCAGCGTCAGATGGGCCCAGGCTATTTGCACAAAGCCCACGCACCCGTTGTCCAGGTGGAAGTACATGGTCTGCGTCTCGGACCCCATGCTGTCGCGCAGCCACGCAAAGTCGGCGGGCACTGCCTGTGTGGCGACCGGGTGTCCATCGTGGACCAGTGAGGCCGCTGTAATCGTCTTCTTGTTGCCCATTCTGGAGGCGGTCCCTGGGAGGTGCGGCAGAGGAGCGAGGAGGGCGGAATGCAGCAGGACGCGGGCGAGCACGGAAGAAAGAAGCACGCGCTTGACGGGGCGCGGCGCGAATTGGGGGGCGGTGCTTGGGCCGAGGGATGCTTGGATTCACGGCGCTAGGCGCAGCGCAGCAGAGTAATAGTAGCTGAAGAGAGGGAGGGCCGGTGCTGGCGAGCGCGAGGAGGGGAGAAGCCGACGGCTGCTTGTGGCGAGCGGGGGTGGAGTGGAGGGCCGAAACAGTGGAAGTAAAGGGCGTCCGCAAGCGCTCAGCCAAAGCGACGCGTCCTTTGTATCCTCCCGCCAAGCCAGGCCATCCCAGCTCCCCTGAAAGCGGGGAGCCGTGATCGCCACGGCCCTTGCCGCCTCGCGCTGGTCCAAGCGAATGGCGTCGCATCGCAGCGGCGCTGCTGCTGCTCTGCAGGGCCGAGCCAGGTCGCCTCGTTTGCACCATGGCCGCCATGCGCGCACCTGCCGCGCGCCCAATGCCACGTATGCGCATCATGGCCAGGCGGCAGCCACCACCGTGCCGCATAAGCGGCTGTGCCGGGCTGCCGGGCCGCCGAGCCGCCGGGCCGCCAGCCAGCCGCACAGCAGCAGCAGCCCACCCTCTCGAGACACATTGCTCGCGCCGAGGAGAGCGGAGGAGAGCCCGCGGCACCGCCCGCCCTTTCCCAGTCGGCAATGTCTCGCCGGCCGAGGCTGCGGAGGGCCCAGCCCAGGCAGGGCCCCCCATATGGCGATTCCAGGGCGGCGGTCTGGCACTGGGCCGCGGGTGATCGGCGCGACCCGGGGCCCCTGGGCCTAGCTCCTGGCTCGCCGCGGGCGCCCATCACTCGCCTGGACATCCCGGTTCTAGCGAGTCTTGCGCGTGCGGCCAAGCGACCGGCACTGCCCGGCGGCCAAGGAACTTTAAAGCCGGCGGGCCCTCCCAGGCGCCGCCGGGCGCCGGCGCTCGCCCACCTCCCCCCTCAATGCCTCGCGGCTGCCCGTTCCGCCCCCGCCCGCCCACCTTCTCGTCCCACCCAGGGAACACCTAGCACCGGCCGACAGCACAGCGGACAGCTGGAGATGCGCTTCCTTGCAGCCGTGCTCCTTCTGGCGCTGCCCGCGGCGCTCGCGCAGAACCCGCCAAAGTGCGGCGCGATGCACGAGCGCCGCTCCGCCCACTCGCTCTCGCCCGCAGAGTGGCAGCGCCTCGGACGGGTGGTCTACCAGCTGCACCGCCAGGGCCAGTTCGACCGCTTTGCGCGCGCGCACAACGTCGTCTTTGACGAGGTCCACGGGACGGCGGCGTTCTTCCCGTTCCACCGCCGCTTCGTGCAGGAGTTTGAGGATCTCGGCCGGCGGATCGACCCAGGATTCACCATTCCCTACTGGGACACGCCGCGCGACTACAGGGATCCGGCCTCCAGCCCCGTCCTGCAGCGCGACAAGCTGGGCAGGGACGGCCGGGTCTCCGACAGCTGCGTGCTGGACGGCGTCCAGGGCGGGTGGGGCTCGCTGTTCCCTGGCCGGCACTGCCTCCAGCGCAACTTTAACGACGGTGACTCGATCCTGCCCTGGGTGCCGCCCGAGATGATCTCGTCGTACCTCCAGTCCGACAGGGCGCTGGGCCTCTTCCGCGAGCACATCGAGTACGGAATACACGGCGCCGTGCATCTGGGCCTGGGCGGCGACGCGGCGACGCCGTTTGCGCCAAACGACCTCTTCTTCTTCATGCACCACGCCAACATCGACCGCCTGTGGTGGCAGTGGCAGATTGGCCACCGGAGCATCTTTGACTACAACGGGCCCGGGCCAGACGGCGACGCGACCCTCGACGACGTCATCCCCGAGAGCCGCGACGTCAACTTTGGTGGCGAGCGCGTGTGGTCGACGATGGTCCTGGGCTTTGGCTCCATGTGCTACACCTACGACACGGCCCCGCCGGCGCCCAATGCGTACCCGGGCGCCCGCTCGCGTGCCACGCAGAACAACTGGGACATGCCCGCTTTCGTGCTCAGCGGCGCGTCCAACACGACCGAGGCCAGCCTGGAGGTGGCGCGCATCCACGCGGCATTCGACACGGCCCCCGGGCTCAAGGACCTCTTCCCGGGCGTAGCCGCGCTGGAGCCGGCGCTCTCCCGCGACGGGGCGCAGCTGGGTGACCGCGGGGTGCAGCTGGGCGACCGTGGCGCGCGGTGCAACAGCAACAACAAGGACATGCTGGAGGCCAGGAAGCTGGTGTACCCGGCCCCGCTGACCAGCGCCTGGATAGAGATGCACGGCTTTGACAGCGCGCGCGTCAAGCAGCTCTACGACGAGGGCTGCCGACTAATCGACATGCTGAATAACAGCACTTACGAGTCGCCGTATTGATTGCCGTAGCCGCCCTCGCCATTTCACTTGCCTATAACCACAGTAACCGTCCGCTCTACTTCCGCGGCCCGCACGAGGCGGCAGAACTCGCGCTGGCAGCTTCTCCGGCACCGGCGCCGTATTTGGACTGCCGATCCAAACACCGTCTGCACATCTGGCGCCGCGCGTCGCGGCCACGCACAGGCCATGGCGGGGATTGGGCAGCGGCCCTTGATCGCAGAGATTGGCATCCCACGCCCCCTTCCCCGCCACGCCTGCCCTGCCCGGCGATTGGCGACGCACGGCCTGTGCGCAGTGACCAGGCGCCTCCACAAAGGGGGGCGTGTGCCGACGAGGTGGAGGCCCAGGGACGCCTCGCCCAGTCACCCGCGTACTTCCCCTCGCACAGGCACCGCCCGGCCCTCTCACTCGCTCTCCACTCCGCTGTGCTCGTCCCGCTGTACTATCGCATAGACGCCGCCCACCCGACAAGAACCGCTGGACTCGCGCGCTGTGCTTGCTATCGGACGCTGAATTCCGCCAGAGCTCCACTGCACCTTGACCCCACGGTTGCCCGCCCAGCCCTCCCTGCATCCTGCACGCACCCTATCTCACCATCGCATGCGCTAGCAGCAGCGCACCCGCCACACACACACGCACTCGCAGCCCCGCACCTCCTGGGGGGGCTGCCTGCGCTGATGGGCCAGCACGCCGGCCCGCTGGGGGAGCCCGGGCGCGCCGCGCGGCCGCAGCGGAGGCGCGCTCGCCAGGCATTCCCGGCCCACGGAGATGGCTGCGCCGCGGGGGACGACGACGACGACGCCCTGTCCTCGGCGTCGGATGGGGATAGCGACGCCGAGCCCCGGCACCGGGCCCGCCGCTGGCGGAGCCGTCCGCCGCTACTGCCGCCCCGGATGGCCACCCTTGTCTCGACGGTGTCCGGGGCGACCCGGCTGAGCCTAGAGATCACGGCGCTCTTCTGGGAGTCCGTGTTCGACACCGTTTCGGAGAGCACAAGCGGCGGCCGCTGGCTGGGGTCTGCGGCGTGGAACGAGGCCAAGGCGGCGGCGCTGGCCGTGGGCAGCGTGTTCGCGCCGCTGTCGCCGCTCAACCCGCGGATTGTGTCGAGCCTCGTCAGCTCGTCCACCGCTGCGGGATACTCCTTGGTCAACCGCTCGCTGGCCGCGACCGAGAGCCTCGTTGAGGGCGGGTTTGCGCTGTCGGCCAAGGCGGTCAACATGGGCCTGCACGCGGCCGGCGAGTACGTCCGCTTCATCGACGCCGTGTTCGGGTCAACGGACACGTCGCGCGTGCTGGCATCGTTTGTCCACATGGTGCGGAGGGAGACCCTCGACAACAACCCCGAGATACGCGCATTAATCAAGGAGCACGGGCTGGTCAGCTTTGTCAGTCAGCTGCTCAAGACCGTCGTCGCCTGGATGTGTCTTCAGGTCGTCACGCACGGCCGTGACCGGCCGTACCGGATGGACCTCATCTACACCAACATACGCTCGGATGCCGCCGCCTTTTGCCCGCGACGCTTTGTCACCGCCACCGGCGCGCCGCTGCCAGCCCGGACCCCGCAGCCAGCCCGCTCTCCTGCCCCGCGGTCGCCGGCCGCCACGCCCCGCCACGCCTCGCCGATGATCTTCCACGCGGACCGGCTGCGTGCCGGTCTGCACAGCGCCGGTCTCGCGGACACGCACTCACCCACGCCCGGCCCCGCTCGCAGGCGCTCGGCCACCCTGGACATCCCGCCATCCCACGCGGCCGGACCTGCGGCGATGGGCCTCGACAGCAGCAGCAGCAGCAGCGACAGCGACGGTGCCATGTACGTGCTCAGCGATCAGGAGGGCCTGCACGGCGACGGTGGCCACGGGTGGGACAAGCGGCTGGTCGACGCCCTAGGCAGCTCTTCTGCCCACGATGGCCACCGGGCGCCCGCGGGCAATGGCTACATCAGCAGCGACTCTGATGATAGCCTTGTCGAGACCGCGCCGCCACGCAACCGGTCGTCGATATGGACCGCCCTCCACACGGTGCGTGAGGCCGCCGCCGCCGTTGCCAAGGGGCAGGGCACGCGCGGATGCGCCGACTCTAGCGGGGAAGAGCAGTCGCCGGCTGCTCTCTCTGCGATGCCAAGAAACTCGGCGCCGGCCAGCCTTGTCTCGTCCCCGCAGTTCCCCACCACGCCAAATGCCGACGCCGACGCCGCCGGCACCGTGCACCGCTCGAACACGATCATGGCAGATGCATCGCTACATGGCATGTTTCTGGCCTTCTCGCCCCCTCCACCTTCGCCGAGGCCGCCACCGTTCGTCGCCAACGGAGAGGTGCCCCAGTTCGGGGCCCTCCCGCCAGCCATCACGCCCATTGTCGACATCTCGATCTGGCCCGCCGAGCCCGCGCACCTGAAACAGGAGTTTCCGCACCGCCCACTGCTGTTCAATCTGGCGCGGTTCATATCCATCGCGTCATCCTCATATGGCCAACGATTCATGCAGGTCATCGGCATGGACAGCGGTATGATTGATGCGCGCGCGCTAATCGAGGCATATGGCGATTGCGATCCATACGACTACGCAGCGCCTGCAGGCGGCCTGTCGCGGACGGCCAGCGCTTCGTCCATGGACCTGGCTGACACGGCGGCGGGCTTGCCGCTCCGCCCCGGTGTGAACCCGGGCCTTGCAATGCCCCCTCTGGCGCAGTCTGCCGCTAGTCGCCACACCCCGCTGGCCTCGTGCAGCCCGCCGGCGCGCCGCCAGGCCAAGGCGCTCCGGCCCGAGACGCCAGGCGGCCGCCGGACACCAGGGCGCCGCCCGCACCCACGCCATGCCCACGTCCACCGACGCCCTGTTCAGGAGCACCCCAACCACTTTTGCTTCTCGCAGCACTCCGGGATTCCGCTCAGCGACCTGCTCTTCTCGTCGTACGTCTCGCCCATTGTCCCCGGTGTCACCAAGGCGGCCAGCGTGCGGGCATCGGCCGTCGAGCGCAGGCTGCGGCACAGGCGGTCGGCGGGTGCTTTTGCGGGCCCAGCGAGCAACCCACCACCCCAAGGCCCTGGCGCTGCGGACGACGAGCCAAGGAGTGGCGCGTCGGCCGGCGCTCCCGCCGATGCGCCGGCGGCCAGGCGGTGCTGGCTAAGTGCTGTCCCCGTCGTGGGGTCGCTCTACCAGAGGCTGCCCTCGCCAGTGGCCGCGATCTCATATGTCCCCGCCATCCCAGGGATTATCTCGCGCACGCTTGGCTTTGGCGGCGCGGCCTCGGCGGCTAGCAGGGCTGCCGATGCAATGCCGGCAGATGGGCCGGCCAAGCAAGCAGACAAGCACAGATCCGAAGACAGCGCTCCAAAGGCGCCACGGGAGCCGACGCTGGGCCAGTTCCGCCGGTTTGACAAGATCCGCCGCCGGCTGGTCTACAGAAACCCGTCGATCCATGCATTGGTGCACTATATTGCGGTTGACCACGCCACGCGGTCCGTCGTGCTTGCGTGCCGGGGGACACTTGGGATCTCGGATCTGTTTATCGACATGCTCTGCGAGTACGAGGCTGTGCGCCTGCCCGGACACGCTGCAGCAATAGGAGGAAATGCCGAACTGCGCGCGCACTCTGGCATGTGGCACTCGGCGCTGTTGCTTGCGGACCCGACCTCGGAGGTGTTCAAGGAGGTGGCCGAGGCGCTGCGCCTCTATCCCGAGTACGGGCTGGTGATCACCGGCCACTCGCTCGGTGGCGGCGTGGCGTCGCTGCTCACGCTTTTGTGGTCGCAGCCGCTGTTTAGCGCAAGCGAGGCCTCGGATGCTCCGCCAGGACCGGCACGCGCGCTGCCGGGCTCGCTGGCCGGGTCTGCGCGTCGGTTTGTGACGACCGACAAATTCGGCCTGGTGACCCGGCGGCCGATCCACTGCTTCAGCTACGGCAGCCCGTGCTCGACAAACGCCGCGCTTTCGGGCTATTGCCGCGGGCTGGTCACGTCCGTGGTCAATACGGATGATTTCGTGTCGTTCATGTCCGTCGGGGCCTTTGTTGATATCCTCAACATCTCGGCCATCCTGGGCCGCGAGCGGGGCGTGGCCGAGAGGGTGATGCGCGGGTTCCTATCGGCTCAGCGCAGCAAGGTCAGCAAAAAGTTCCGCCTGTTCGACTTTGATTTTTCCAAGCTCCGCGCCTACGACCCGGACCCCGATCTGGATCCCGGCAGCGACGGCGACGGCGACGGCGACGACAGCAGGAGCAGCACTAGCGGGGCCGAAGGCGGTGCTGGCCGCAGCGAACGGGGCCGGTGGTGGGATTTCAAAACGAGCCAGAGCAACGCTGGCGCCAGCAGCAGCAGCGGCGACAGCTCGCCGTCTCCCTGTCCGAGTGACTCGTCCCCACGGCCAAACCGCGCGGACAAGGCGAGGGGCCGGCAGGGCAAAAAGGGTAGCCTGGACGACTGGTACCTATCGCTGGTCAAGACGCTGCGGGCGAGCATGGACAGCGAGAAGCTGTATCCGCCAGGCGACGTGTTTATTCTGGCGTCGCCCGGCGATGACGAGGTGGCCGACAAGCATCTCCCTCTGGCCGTCGGCGCCAGCGAC
>JANBOI010000289.1:0-11224 GCA_027595825.1 Coemansia biformis
CGACGCCCTGCGCGGCCACGATCGCCTCCTTGACCGAGTCCGACGCCGCGCCCTCCTTGGCGACCATCACGCGCGAGCCAAACAGGCACCCGTCAAACGGCATCGGCGCGCGGTCGAAGCGCCGGCTCCAGTCGCCGGTGAGGTACGGCAGAGTGTCATCGACGCCGCCAAAGCCGGAACCAGCGACCAGGACGATGTTCTTCTGCGCGCGGATGGCGCTGTACGTCTCCAGGATGGGCTGGTGGAAGTCCTCAAACGAGTGGTGCCCGCCGCCGCGGCCGCCGGTCCACTGGAGCAGGATGGGGAAGTCCGCGTTGGCCTGTGCGATCTTGATGACGAGGCGGATGGTGGAGACCGAGCTGGGCTTGAGGCCGATGTGGCGGAAGCCGACCTCGCGGATGCTGGCGATGATCTCGTTGCACACCTCAAACGACGGAACGCCGGCGCCAATGCACAGGCCCTCCATCGGGATGCCCTCGCGGCGCATGGTCTGCATCGCGGGGTACTGGATGTTCCACAGGAAGGGATTCACGTAGATGGAGTTGATGGTTATGCCGGTTCCTGGCCCGGCCTGCTTGAGGATCTTGTCGACCTTGTCGCGCAGCATGGGCTCGCTAAAGTGCCCGCCGCCCGACAGCTCGATGTGATAGCCTGCGCGCACCACAGCCGACACAAACACGTCGCTGATCGTCGACGGCGTCATGCCCGCAACCATGACCGGCGGCTTGCCCAGCAGCCGGCTCATCGGCGTGTCGATGTGCAGGCGGCCGTCGGCGGCACAGCGAATTAGGCGCGGCCGGAACTCGTCGGCCCAGTTGGGCGCCCGCAGCAGCGCTGTCGCATCGCGCCGGTAGAGGTCAGTCTTTGCGGCCAGCGGGCTGTTGCGGCTCTCAAAGGCCCCAGCACAGATTACCGAGACGCCCCGGCCCTCGTAGATGCGGTGCACAAGGACGCCGATTCCATTCACGCCGCCAGGGCCAAAGTCAACGACATGAGTGACGCCCGGACATGTCACCGCTGCTGGCCAGTCAACTCGGAGTTCGATCATGCTCCTGAGCAGAAAGTGCGACAGTTTCCGCACCCCGCGCACGTCGCGGCCGTCGTCGGTTGCCTTTAGCGGGCGACGCAGGCAGCGGCCATCCAGCAGCCATCCTCTCCGCGTTGCGTACTCGCACGCGCCCTTGGCAGCGGGCGCCAGCAGCTCACAATGGTACGGTGCGTTGATGCTGAGGTACTTGACCGCGACGCCGGGCTTGCGCTTGGAAAACGGAATGCGAGTCTGGTCAGCGCCTCCGGTGTCAAACTCCCTCTTTAGCGAAGCCACAAATCGCGTTAATGACGATGTCGCACCCGAAACCACAAATATTTTGTCTCCATTGGTGAGCGACAGGTGGATCCGCATGGCAACGGTGGGCTGATACGCGTTGTGGCGGTCTACCGCAGACGCCAGCTGGGCGCGGGTGAGCTTTAGCACAACCGCCATTGGCGTCGGGGCTCCGTCCTCCTGTGCCGTGTCCGGGGGCGTTGACAGCCCTGCTGGCGGGTAGTCCATCTGTGGATAGATGCCAGTCAGCATCAGCAGGCCGAGGGCTTTCCGCGAGATGCTGTGGAAGGAGTCCTCGGTGGTTGCCAGCGCCAGGGTTGCCGCGACTGCGAGCCCCTGGCTGTGGCCCGTTATCCCTACGCTGTGCGGGCGCCAGGCGGCCATGCAATCTGGTTAGCGGGCACGGGCAGGGAGGGCATGGCGGTCTGTCGTTATTCACAACTTACACTGGAATCGGTCGGCAAGCTCGGCCGGCGAGATGACCAAGGACTTGTAGAGCACCACCACGTGCATGAGCTGTACCAGGCCAACGAGCGGAATGCACACGGGGACGGTGACCATGTACTCTTGCGCAGGAGTATCCTCTGGCGACAGGATCCAGCGCATCGCATCGAGGCCATGCGGATAGTGCCTTGCAAACTGCGGCTCGGCGGCCTCCCTCTTCAGAAAGTCCGACATGCGCAGGACAAAATCGACGACCAGCGGGCGGTAGATCGAAAACACGGTGCGTGCCTCGTCGATGTAGTTGTCCATCCCGCCCTGGCCACCAAAGGCGGCTAGGATGCGGAACTGCGGCGTCGAAAACAGCGCCTGCCGTGGGACGGGCACCGCGAGTGCGCCGCGGGCGCGAATATACATGTCTCGTGCTGCATAGTAGGCGCGCAGCACGGCCTCGGCCTGGCCGCCCTCGATGCCGGCGTCGTGGGCCTGCGCGTGGATGTTCTGGCCCGAGCAGTATGTCTCCTCGAAAGCCTCAAAGATGGCGGCGGCAACAGCAGCAGCGCCCTCTGACCACACGTACTCGGCAAACAGCGCGGCGGTAGCAAGGGCGCTAGGCCCAGGCGCTGTGTCGGGAGGCTCTGCGCGCTCTGCAGATGATGCGCGGGCTGCCTGCTCGTAGTTGGCGAACGCCGATCGCGCAGCGGCCACCACCTCCTGCGGCAAGCGCAAGCCGGCGACCACGCCGCTGGCCAGTCCTACTGCTTTGCCGGCCTGTTCCATGGTTCTGGAGCGCGGCGCGGGCGTCTCGAATAAAGCTTCCTACTGCACAGCGGGAGCGGGGACGGGAGGTCGCCAGGCTGTGTTGGAGCTGAGCGGGCTGCGGGTGCCAGCAGAGATAGCCGCACTGGCCCCTAGCTGGCGGGCGTGGGACCTACCTTGCTGCTACGGCGGCAGCCACGTAGCAGTTGCAACGGAGGAGGGCGGAAAGTAGAAAAGACCGGCGGGGCACCCAGTGGCAGATGGCGTCGCGAGCAGCCAGTATCACCGATGGCCAGGCGGGGGGGCGGGGGACGGGACAGGTGCTGCGCGAGTTATCTATCAGAGCTGCGGACGACGCCATGCAAGAAGCGAGCGGCAGTTCAGGAACACAGGCCGGGCAGCCGCCGTGGAGGCCGGCACAGATGGTGTTTATGTCGGTATACTGCGCCCAAGGCAGCCGAGTCGTGTCGGACAAGCCACCATGGCGCCCCCAAATATGCCCGAATAGACTGCCTGGGTTGAGCAGGGCCATGCCGCCAATTACGTTGTGCCGCCCCGTCTGCTGTGGCGACAACCACAAATGGCAAGCCACTCGCGATTGCAGCCGGGATCCCCCACATTACGCCACCAGCGCGCCCGGAATCGGCCAGGTGCCGCCAGCCCCGCGTCGCCTGCCCGTCGCCGCCCTGCCCGTCGCAGCCCTGCCCGTCGCAGTCCGCAGTGCGCGGCCGCTCCCACTGCCGCCGCGCGGCGCATTGTGCTGCTGCCCCGCGGGCTGCGCACAGCCGTCACCGCCCGGCGCTGGGCCAGCGACACTTGCGTGGTTGACTGGATTGGATGATTCATCTGGCAATCCCGGATCAGGATCAGGCGGTGGCGGTCGCACGCAGCACACGTCGACCCGCATCCACTGCGCGCCAGGTGATGGCGGCGCTTCTTGCATCATTCGCTTGTCGCAGTCGCTGAAGCCTGGGATTGCGCAGCACGGTCTCTTTGCATGGCGCGGCTGGCACTCAGCGCAGAGCTCGTGGGTACGTCTTATCGCAGGCGGTGGGTAGGCCGGGTAGGTCCCCTCCAGGCCCCCCCAGACCCCCTCCAGCAGTGAATTGAACCAATGTCCACGGACTTTTTTTTGTGTTGGCCTGTGTGGCGGCAGCGGGAGCGGTGTAGGGCACGAAGGCAGAGCGTGGCAGGCGTCGTGGGACCGGTCTGGGGAGCAGCTGGCAACGTGCTCGGGCGACAGGTCGGCGCGGATATGGACGCCAGTTGCGGCCGCGCGGTTCTTCAGTAGCGCGCAGGAGGCGGCAGTGGCGGAGCTGGGTGACGGCGAGAGGCGGACCAGCGAGTCGTGGCAGTGCATCGAGATCATCGACAACGCACACAAGCGCACGGTGCGGTCGGTGGCGTTCGAGCCCACGCAGGGGCGGGCGCTGGCGACGGCGAGCTTTGACGGGACAACAGCGATCTGGGAGAAGGAGCCCGGGGCCGACGCGCACGAGTGCGTGGCGACGCTTGAGGGGCATGAGAACGAGGCGAAGAGCGTGGCCTGGAGTCCCAGCGGCCAGCTCCTGGCGACGTGCGGGCGCGACAAGAGCGTGTGGATCTGGGAGTCAAACGGCGAGGGCGACTTTGACTGCATCAGCGTGCTGATGGAGCACACGCAGGACGTCAAAATGGTCCTGTGGCATCCGGTCGACGAGCTCCTGGCGTCGTTCTCGTACGACAACACCATCCGGATCTGGAAGGACGACGGCGACGACTGGTGCACGGTGGCCACGCTGGCCGGCCACACATCGACCGTCTGGGCCGGCGCGTTCAGCCCCGACGGCCGGTACCTGGCCTCGGTCAGCGACGACCGCACGCTGCGCATATGGACGCGGCGCCCGGAGCGCGCGGAGGAGGCCGGCGGCGCCGACGCGGGGTTCTACTGCCAGCCGAGCATGGCCTACGACTGCATCGCCACAGTGCCCGACTCGGCGCACTCGCGGGCGATCTACTCGGTGTCGTGGTGTGGGCCGGCGGATGGGGCACCGGCGGGCGAGCTCGGCTACCTGGCGACGGGCTGCGGGGACAACGCTGTGCGTGTCTTCAAGGTGACTGCTGTCGGCGAGCGGCTGGAGGTGGCCCTGGTCCATACGCAGGAGAATGCGCACGGGCTGAGCGACGTCAACTGCGTCCAGTGGAACCCGGCGCACCCAGGGTGGCTGGCAACGTGCGGGGACGACGGGACCGTGCGGATCTGGCATCTGGAATCGTAGCCCCTCGCCAGCCGCCAGCCGTCAACCGATGTCAACCAGCCCTTGCGGGTGCTACTCTGCGCTGGTCTATTTGTCTGCTGCCACATGGCCGGCTCCGACCAACAAACGACCTTGCAGGGAGGGGGCATCGGCCATTGCCAACTCGTAACTCTCTTCTGCAGCACATGCTGCGACACGAGTACATTCAAATGGGAAAGGGTGATACACAGGGGAATTTTGCAGACGCGCCTGGGCTAGACGGCGGGCGGCCTAGCACCCAGATGGGCAGGCACTAGGGTGGTTTTAATGCACTTCTTGTTGCTGGTGCTGCCAGCGCGGCACCAGATCAGCTGCCCTCAGTTCCGTACTCGGGCTTGAGGAGCTCCTGGATCTGCTTGGCAAACTCGCTGTTGACGGGTTTGGCAGGGGTGGTGGGGGGCGCGCCAACGTCAAAGAAGAAGGACTCGGTGACAATCATCTCGGACTCGTCGTCCAGGAACTCGCGGTGCAGGCGGTCGCGGCCCTGCAAGAACTTGTGCATGTCGACGGGGTCCAGGTGCCCGGCCTCGGAGGACGGCGCCTCGGGCCTGGTGTACGCCCGGACTGCTACGGCTGGGGCCGCCGCTGCAGAGCGCATGCGCTGCAGGGCTGTTGTCCGCCCGCGCGTGGCGGCCGATGCGACGCGTGCAAAGATGCCAGTGGTCATCATGTTGTGGAAGAGTAGAGCCGGCAAGGGATGGCCTGTTTACGGTATTAGAGTACACAGCGCAAGCAGTCCCTGGTGAGAATGGGCAGTAGCTGCTATTACTTTTCCAGTGAAAGGGGGGAAGAGATCTCTACTTGGCGAGGAGGACCCCCGCTGCCCAATCTGGCCTTTTATCATGGAACGCCCAGGCCGCGTCACAGACAAAGCGGGGCACCGCTCGTTGGCGCACAAGCAACCCGCCGCGTGTCCTGCTGCCAGCCGCCGCCGGCCAACCGAGTCCCGCCGCAGGTGACCGCGACTTGTCTCCCGCCTGCATGTGACGACGAGCCAGCTGGCCGCCCGGTGCAACGGCGGGAGTCGTGACGTCACCGCCAGCCGCCACTGGCTGCAGGCCGCGCAATCGCCCGCCATCAACGCGTTATCGCGGAGCGATCGCCATGCCTGCATTTTCCGTGGACATGCGCCCACCGGCATGGTGCTGCGCCCACCAGCATGGTGCTGCGCCCGGCGGCGAGTGGGCTGGGACGGGCGCCCTGGAAGTGGGGGCATGTTTGCCCGCGTGGGCCCCGTGTGCGCCAGGGCCACCCTCTCAGGGCACGGGCCCGCATGCGCTGCACGGCCAGCGGCGCCCTCCGCCGGCCCCCGACGCCGGTATTCGCCAGCCCGATGAGTCGTCATCAACTCACGGGCGCATGCTCCCTGCATGCGGTGGTACGGAGTTGATTTTAGAATCTGGCTAATTCACGCTAGGCCCTTCTAGTTTCTAGTACTCGGCCTCAAAGATGGCAGCCATGCCATAGCCGCCGCCGATGCACATGGTGGTGCAGCCGACGCGCTTGTTCTGGCGCTTGAGCTCGGTGAGCAGCGTGGAGATCTGGCGCGCGCCGGTGCAGCCCAGCGGGTGGCCAAAGGCGATGGCGCCGCCCTTGGGGTTGACCTTGCTGATGTCGAGTCCGAGCTTCTCCATCGAGTAGACCGACTGCGACGCAAACGCCTCGTTGAGCTCGACAATGTCCAGCTGGTCGATGGTCAGGCCGGTCTTCTTGAGCACCGCCGGCACGGCATACGCGGGGCCAACGCCCATGATGCGCGGCGGCACGCCAGCCACCGCCGACGCGATCAGCTTGCCCTGGATCGGCAGGCCCAGCTCCACCGCGCGGCTGCGCTTCATCAGCAGCACGGCCGCCGCGCCGTCCGACACCTGCGACGCGTTGCCGGCCGTGGTCGTGCCCGTGGCCGAGAATGCCGGCCGCAGCTTGCTCAGCGTTTCGGCCGTCATGCCCGCCCGCACGCCGTCGTCGCGCGACACCACCACCTCCTTCCTGCTGCCGTCCGCCTCGACGACGTGCGTCTTGACCGGGTATATCTCGGCGTCAAACAGGCCCTCACGCTGCGCCTTCTCCGCGCGCTGGTGCGACAGCGCGGCAAACGCGTCCTGCTTGCTGCGCGGGACGCCAAACTCGCCGGCGACGTTCTCCGACGTGAAGCCCATCGGAGTCAGGCAGTCTGCGGCCTCGGGGACCGCCATCACCTCCTCGCTGATGGCCTCGGGGACCAGCATGTGCTTGGGCCCATAGAACTGCGACATGCTCTCGACGCCTGCGCCAATGCCAATGTCGATCATACCCGACTGGATCGCGTGCGCAATGTGCACCACCGCCTGCAGCCCGCTCGAGCACTGCCGGTTGACCGTCTGCAAGCAGGTCGTGTTCGGGAACCCCGCGTACAGCGCCGCCATGCGCGCCGTCGTCGCGCCACCGCCCGGCGGGCACACGTTGCCCACGCAGATGTCCTCCACCAGCGCCGGGTCGAGCTTTACCGACTCTACCACGCCTCGCAGGATTGTCCCCAGGAGGAACTCGGATGTTGTGTCCTTGAACCCGCCCTTGCGCGCGCGCGTGATTGGCGTGCGCAGCGCCTTGACAATCACCACGTCATCGGGGTTCTTGACGCCCACCTGCGTGCGCGGCGCCCTGCTGCCGCCCAGGTGCGACGCGACCTGTCCGAGGCGTGCCGGTGCAGACATCGTCTATACAGCGAGGGGTGACGCGGCTTGTTATTGCACTATCTAAGGGACGAGCACGCGCAGTGGTGTGCTGTGTGGTCGAGGGACAGCGTTCTGGAATAGAGTAGCAGTTGGCAAGCGGGGATGTCTACGGGGGGCAGAGCTGCGCGCTGTCCAGCCGCCCGCCCGCCGCGGCTTTTATACAAATATAGTGGCCGCCACAGCCCGCCACGCGGCGCTCCGTGCTCGGGCCGTTTTCACATGCAGCAGCGCACGCACGCCCCGTCTCCGCCGCATGTGAGGCACGGGGGCCGGGCGCTCCCACCCGCTCCGCCGCCGGCCCCGCCTTGATCAGGGTGCCCAGCAGCCGGTGATCGTGCTGATCGCGCCAGCCTGCGCAAGCCGGTGGCCGGGCCGAGACAGACGCGGATAAGTTTTCAGTGTGCCGCTGCGCCCGGCTGCTGCTTGGTCCCGCCCCTTGCTTCTTCCTGCGCTCGCGAATTGAGCACCGCTGCCCACCCTCTCAGCACGAGCACTGCGGGCCATGTTTTCTACTCGGCTGGCGTCAGGCCGCGGCGCGAGCCTCGCGCTGGCCGCGCCTAGGCCGGCGCCCAGATCGGTGTCCACGTCGGCGTCCGCCTGCGCTCGCTCGAGCGGAGCCCTGGGCCTTGGACGCGTGGCGCCAGCGGCCTGCATTCATGCCGGCGCGATCCGTCGCCGTGCTGGTGGTAGGTATCTGCACCCCCCGGCGGCGCCCAGCAGCCACACGCGTGCTTACGGTAATGCGCGCTAACGTCGCCCGGGCGAGGCAGCCCTTATTCTGTAGGCTGGCCCGCCCCCAGCGGAGCCGCGCGGCGCGGGCTTCGCACGTCCAGCATGGCGCGTGCTGCGGATGACTACTACGACGTCTTGGGGGTCAAGCGGGATGCGTCGCAGGCAGAGATCAAAAAGGCCTACTACCAGTTGGCCAAAAAGTACCATCCGGACGCCAACAAGGCGGCCGACGCCAAGGACAGGTTTGTGAAGGTCCAGGAGGCATACGACACGCTCTCCGACGAGAGCAAGCGGCGGTCATACGACCAGTTTGGCACGGCCGATCCGACAGGCGGCATGGGCGGCGGCGGCGGCCCTGAGGGATTCTCGGGCTTTGGCAACATGGAGGACATTCTGTCGCAGATGTTTGGCGGCGCATTTGCTGGCGGCGGGCGCGGGCGCGGGCCTGGGCGCAGTGGCGGCGGTGGATTTATGAGCGTCGGCGAGGACATGGAGGCGCAGGTGACGGTGTCCTTCATGGAGGCGGTCAAGGGGACGCAGAGCACGGTCGTCATCACGCCCATTGTAAAGTGCGAGCCGTGCGGCGGCCAGGGCGCGAAGAAGGGCGCCCGGCGCGAGACGTGCAAGACATGCCGGGGCACGGGCCAGGCAATGTTCGCGATGGGCGGGTTCCATGTGCAGCAGCCCTGCCCCGCGTGCGGCGGCGAGGGCTCGACGATCAAGCCCAAGGACCGGTGCTCATCGTGCGGCGGCCAGGGCCGCGTTCGCGAGCGCAAGCCGATCGTCGTCGACATCCCGCCGGGCTGCGACAGCGGCATGCGCATCCGCCTGCAGGGCGCGGGCAACGCGCCGATCGAGGGCGAGGGCCCCTCCGGCGACCTGTACGTGCGCGTGCGTGTGACGCCGAGCAAGCAGTTCCGCCGCAAGGGCGCCGACATCTACTACGGGCTGGACCTGCCGTTCACAACAGTCATTCTCGGCGGCGTGGCGCGCGTGCCGACTGTCGACGGCGAGGTCGAGGTCAAGATCCGCCCGGGCACGCAGCCGGGCGACGAGCTGCGCCTGCGCGGCAAGGGCGTGCAAAGGATCGACTCGTCGACCCGCGGCGACCAGTACCTGACGCTCAATGTCAAGCTTCCGACCACGCTCAGCCCGAAGCAGCGTGACCTCATTGAGCAGTTTGAGGCCGATGTGCTTGGGCGGTCTCGCCCACCGACTGGCGGCGACGGCGGCGGCGGCGACAGTCCCGGAGCCGACTGCGCCGATGGTGCTGCGGGTTCGCCAAACGACGGCAGCGACAGCACAGACAAGAAGGGGTTCTTCAGCCGGATCAAGAAGGACTTTGAGAATCTCAAGAGGAGCGACAAGTGAGCTGGGCCGCCGTCTACCGGCGCCAGCCGCGTTTCATGAGCCCTTGAATAGACATCATCCAGCCGACATGCAGCGGAGCGGCTCAGTGTGTGCGCGCCAGCTATTCGTGGATGCCCCACGATAGGTCCCTTGCCTCGTCGCAGCTCTCCCGCAGCAGGCGGTACAGGTACGACGGCAGGTGGCCTCCGGTCGAATCGACAAAGATGTCGACGAGTTCGGGCGGGACATAGTCGTAGCGGGGGCTGACGACGTCGACGGCGGCAACCAGGTCGCCCTCCCGGTACGGCAGCACCGCGTCGGGCGACTCGAGCGTGTTGAAGCAGTCGTCGCTCGAAGGGAACCACGGCGAGTACTTGTACGGCCCGGCGCACACGACGACCTGCGTCGAGTGGTGGCGGGCGGCAGCGGCAATCATGTGCGTCCCGCTGACGGCAACCAGCCCGCCGTTGGCCATGACCGCGCGCGTGCCGAGTATGACCTTGTTGACGCGCGACATGATCGCGAACGCCGCCGAGTCCGGGATGACCACCACCTCGATGTTGGGTACGTCGGCCAGCGCCCTGGCCTGCTCGTGGCCCTCGTACGTCGGCGCCGTCTCGGTGACGATCACATGGAACTTGCGTTTCTCGGCCGCCGTGCGCAGAAACTGCTCCACTGTGCGCGAGCGCCCGCACGTCAGAATGATCTCGTTGGAGTGGATGTACTCGAGCGCACTCTTGGCGATGTTGGCCTCGACATTTTCCAGCTCCTCAATGTATTCCTCGATCTCGTTGCGAATGTTGTTTTTGAAGCCCTGCAGCGTCATGGACTCCACCTCCAGCTGGCTGGCCACCTGCTCGGCAAACGTCCTCGTCAGCAGCGCACCGCTCTGCCCAAGCCCCATCCCCGGCGTCTCGCAGCTCTTGGCCGACGACACGGATGGCGGCTCGCGCACGGGTTCTCTGGCCGGCCACCCGTCCTCGACAAACTTGACCGACTCTGACTCCTCCGCCACCATCCGCAACAGTCGGCAGATCACGTTTGCTATCAGCAGCTCGCGCGGCTGCGCGATCAGCAGCTTGCGCCCGACCGCCCGTATCAGCTCGCTCAGCGTCTCCACGTCGTTCCAGCGGCTGATTGAGATTACATGCTCCACCAGATTCACAGTCTCCATGGCCAGGCGCTTCGCCTCGACCACCTGTCCGCGCCGAAGCCGCGTGATAAAGCCGTCCACGTAGATTGCGGCCTCTCGCGAGAATTGCGAGGACGGCGAAGTGGGTGACTCCATCTTTGAATTGCTTGCTACGCCGCACACGTCACCCAACGAGTACAGCAAAATGCAAAAATGGCCCAAAGTAGGAGAAAAGGTTGAAGCAGGCGAGGAATGCACAGGGAAGGCGAGAAACAGGCAGCAAAAGGCTTGGGAATGGGTGATCGATCTGCGGGGGGGCCTCTCGAAGAGGCGCAGTCACCGCCCAGCCGGCGGCGCTGCGAACGCCAGGCCAGATGCGAGGCCATCCGCGAGCAGGGCGGCCGCGTCGGACCAGGCGGCCAGGTCGCGCTCGGCGCCGGCGGTGCTGGTCCGGAAGCGCGCGGGGGTCTGGATGGGGATGCCGCGCGCCGCCAGC
>JANBOI010000290.1:0-11202 GCA_027595825.1 Coemansia biformis
CGGCACGGGCGTCTCGGCGCTGCTTGTTGGCGAGGCGCTGATGCGTGCCGAGAACAAGAAGCAGTTTGTCGAGGGCCTGCAGAGTGCATAGCATAGAGAGATGCCAGGGGGAGGTTCTCTGTAGCAGACCCGTAGGTGCTTTCGTAAACTGTGTTTTGCAACTGGATTGGCGCTGTGGTTGAGGAGTTTTGGACGATGGCGACGACTGCTTCACATGCAGCAATTGCAGAAGAGGGGGACAATGTGTGTTAGTAACATGTGTTGTCGTGATACATGCGGGAATCACTGCAGGGCGAGGACATACCACCAGAGCCGTGTGTGGACTACATCCGAATACGCTGTGCGTGTGTGCACTGATGCCCCTCCCGCAATAATACGCCTTGCTTCGCAGAACACCCCCACTGGGCCAGCTGGTATGGCTCAACTTTCTTTCACACCATGCATGCCTGTCCGCCTGGAGCCGTTTCAAAGCCGATTGTGGAAACATGTATTCATGGTACGAAGTAAAAGCAGACGCGAGCCACACGCCCATTTCCCTGAAAAGGGCGGGTAGGTTGGTTGCCTGTGGGGGAGGGCACACTAGCAAATCGCGGTGTCCCCCTCAAACGCAGTTGCCGCTGACGTTGAGCGCAGGAACGCCAATGTGATACGCCTTGGTGCCCTTGTTGTTGCTGTTCTGGACATGGATATTAACAATCAAAGAGCCCGAGCCAAGGTCCTCCACATACGACGAAAAGTTGCGACGAGCAAGCAGCTTTGTGTTGTTGTTGGGAGGGGATTTGCCATTGACGTCCTGCTCAAACAGACGGTACATGAGCTCATCGGTAGATTTGTCCAACTCGTATGTTTTGGCAGACGAGTGGACGGCCCTGATGACAAGGTTGGGCGGCGGTATGTTCATAATTGCCGAGGATATAATCTGCGGCATGAATCGGAAATCGCGCTCCGGCTGCAGTGGCGGATTGGTGGAGGCGAAACGGCCAGCGCCGCAGCAGTGCACATCGCCACCGACAAACGTCACCCGCACGCTATGGCGATGGGCAAATTCCTGCAGTCGCAATACAAACTGCTTGCGTTCATCCATATGGACCTCCGAGGTCCAGTGGTCGTTCATATCGTCAGACAGCTCAGGCTCGCCCCAGATATTAACAATCGCGCGCTGCTTGGCAATGAAGCTGAGCTTGGTCAAGCCAATGCTCTTCATCCCCGACAGCGCCTTCTCGATATACGTCAGGCGCGGGTACACAATAGGCACGCCCAGGAACACGACCAGGTGGCGAACCGACTGCGGCAGGCGTGCGAGCTGCTCGAATATCATATCGTATGTTGGCGGCTCGATGATCTGGTGGATGGTGCGCTCGTAGCGCGTATCAGGACCCAGGGCGGCCACATGGGGACCAAACTGCTTGAGCCAGCAGTAGCCCTTTTGGCCAAAATAGCCGTGATGGCGGGCCAGCTGGTTGTTGGTGTGGGCCTGGTACAAGCGCCAGTACTTGAAGGCGTACTCCTTGAGCTGCACAAACACCTGCGAGCCCTGCAGATAGTCGGGATACGACCCGACACCGTCCCACACGTCGTGATCATCAATGATTGTCGAGATCGGGATGGTGGTCATCGAGTCGCCAAACTTGCCCATGAAGAAGCAGCGCGCGTAGTGGGTAAAGTAAAAGTCGTCGGCCAGCGCGGCCATCTCTGGAGTAAACGGGGCGTCGCGGCGCACAAGCTTGTCCTTGATCTTGAGCCAGGGCCTCCAGATGTCTGCCTGCCAGATCTTGTCGGCGTACAGCTGGTCGCCACCGCACACCTGGACGTGGAAGGGCACGGCCTGGTGCTTCTGCAGCAAGTCATCCCACACGACGTTGTCGCCGCCCAGCTCGGCCTTGTCCTTATCCGTCACCGACAGCGACCATCCGTTGCACGACCAAAAGGCAAACCGCCACGGGGTGGTCTGGGCCGGCACGGTAAACGAGTAGGCCGGGCCCGCGTTGTTTATCCGGTACTCGACGCGCTTCTCGCGGTGCTCGTCCAGGCGCACCTCAATATCCATCCTGTAAAAGGCGGTCATCTTGTAAATGTCGAGCAGCACAGCCGGGAACGGCATGGACGGGGCCACGCCGTCGTTCAGCACAACGGTTGGCGGCGGATAGTTGCGCGGGGTCAGCACCAGCACGCTGCCGCGCCAGGTGGCGGTCGGCAGGTCGGTGTTGACAAACATGAGGGCGGGCCCGATAATGCCGTCGGCGCGCTTGCGCATGTGGGGCAGGGGCTCGCCGGTCTGCGCGTCAAAGTTGCCTTCGTAGCAGTCGGTGCCACTGGGCGGACCCGCCGTCCGCCCATGGTAGTTTGCTGGACCGCCACGCGGGATGCCGTCCTCATCGTAGTCCACCGGCGCCACGCCGCTCCTCTCGGAGAACTGGTTGTTGGATACTGGAAAGTCCATGTGCGCGTACGAGGTCGCCTGCCAGAGCGGTTGCCAGCGAGAGAAAGGCGGAGCCGGTCGGAGCAGCGAAAGTAAACCAGGTGCAGAGCGGGGCTCGCGAGACAGAGATGGGGGAGACAAGAAGCGCGGGCCCGTCTGCCGGTTGGCCTGCAGCAATGGCCACCACCTCCGCCGCCACTTCCGCCGTCTCCGTCTCCCCCATATCCGCCGCCGCTGCGGAAAGGGGGCCTCCGAAAGCCGCCTTGTGCGCAATGGCGGGGCCACGGAAGGCAGCTACTGCGCAGGCTCCCTTTTGAATGACTTGGCGGCAAGGACCAGCTTTGTCGGCAAGAGCGAGCGACGCTCGGCCCCGCGGCCCGCCGAGCCGCGGCTCGCGGCGCGGGAGCGGGGAACCGGTCTGCGGATCCGGGTCAGCCGCGCCCCCGGCCGCCCTGCAGGACCGGCAGGCGTGGGCATTGATCAGCGTGCATCTGCGAGCCGCTCGCTCCACCAGACAAGCAAAGCGATCGATATTCGTGGGGCGCGAGCGCCCCCCCCCGGCGACGCGCGACATCTTTGCCGGTGTCCACGTCACCGCCTGGGCGGCGTCGGCTCGAGCACCCCCCGCGGCACGTTCGCGATGGCAGTGCCCAAAAATACATGCCCGGGTGGCTTTCATGGACACTCGGCGGCGGCAAACAGGCGCGCGGGCGGCCGAGCGGGCGTGATTTGCGGTTGCGTCATGCCAGTCTTGGCGCTGCGGGGTGGTGCACCACCCGGTGCCACTGCCCCCCCCTCCGCTGCCACGGCAAAGCGTAAACAACACTCTGCGTCACTCCCTACCCCCGCGCAGCGACCTGGATGTCGATCTGCCAACCCCCCTGCGGGTTGCCTCTTTTTGCGCGGCGTGTGGTGAGCGGCGGACGCAGAGTCTGGGGAGCCCGCAAAGGCGTGCTTCGCTATCCGACTGTGGAGTGCGGATCCGGGCGCCATTTAAGACCAAGCGTCCGCCCGGCTCCAGGCCGCGCCGCCATTTCTTTTCCTTCAGCTTTGGCAGTTCCTTCTTACCGACCCGCTCTCCCTACCTCAGGTCCCGCCTGTGTACTTGTCCTCCGCCCCCACCCCCGCCGTTTACCTCAGACATAATGCAGTTCGCCAAGGCCATCGCGTTCGCCGCCGTTGCGGTTGCCGTCCTTGCCCAGGAAGGCCAGATCGGTGAGGCCACCCAGATCATCGCCCCTGGTGGGGAAGCGCCCGTCGACCCTGTGGAGTCGCCCGTCGCCCCTGTGGAGTCGCCCGCCGCCGAGTCTACCTCCCAGTCGCCCGCGTCGGAGTCGCCCGCGTCAGAGTCGCCCGCCACCGGGTCTGCCTCCCCGTCGTCCGCGTCGGGGTCGCCTACCACGGGTGCCTCCGAGCCGCACGCCACCGGCACCCCCGAGTCGGCGTCGTCGTCCGCCAAGGTGAGCGCCTCGGGCTCGGCCAGCTCCGAGTCGCCTGCCTCGAACTCCTCAAAGTCGGGCTCTCCCAGCGCCCCGCGCTCCTCGACGTCGGGCTCTGCCCACCACTCGAAGGACGAGTCGGATTCCGCCAAGCTGCCCGAGAGCGAGTCGGATAACCTGGACTCGGAGTCGAGCGGCGCCGCCGCCAAGGCCCTTGCTTCGGCCGCCTTTGCTGCTGCCGTCGCCGTCGCTGCGCTCTTCTGAGAAGGGCGGTGTTTCTCTAGGCTAGCCTCTTCAACCACCACTCTCTCATAATGCGTGCGTCACCCTTTATTACATCGCCTCTACCTCTGGCTCAATGGAACGTAGCGCTGCTGCCTGCCACTGGGGGTACACATGGCTGGCCAGACTCGGAAACGATGCCAAACGGCGCAACAGGTGTTTATTCGCACTGGATCTGGGGCGGGGGGGATGGGCGGGCGCCTGTTGGCGCGGGGGGAGCGACGCTCGGGCATCCCTGCCCGCTCCTGCACTTGCCACGCCATACTCACGGATCCGGTTGGGGGCCATGCGGTAGCGGCGCATTGCCTGCTTCCCATGCGCGCCTGCATCGGCGGCGGGGACAAGGGGCGCTACGCGGCCTGCGTCACCGGCCCATCGAGCGCAAAGGCATACTGCGGGAGCCGCGCGCGGCGCTCTTCCTACACAACGACCGGACCGCGTGGCGAGAGACGCGTCTCCAAGGCCTGCTGGTTAGTCTCATGCGCGCTACTCCTCGCCGCCAGCCATGATCTAGGCTCGGGCTTGGTGCTGCCCAGAGCGGGATACTTACCACCGACAGATTCGCGTCGCTGTAGACGAGACGCGTGGTTCGCGCGCGTGGTTTGGCCTTTGTTGTGTCATCTACAGTGGCAGGCAGATGTGTGGGCTCTGCTGGCGCAGGGGCTTCGCTTGGCTTACCGGGGATCGCGGCAGGCTGCGGTGCCGCCGACGGGACGGCCATTGCCGGAGGAGCAGCTAATGGGGGCGCCATTGACGGGGGCGCCATTGACGGGGGAGCCATTGGCATGGGCGCTGTCGATGGCGGCGCCATTGACAGGTACGTCATTGTTGGCGGCGGCGGCGGCGGCGGTGGACGAGCAAACCCCTGATCAGCACCTGCTGGCATCGGCATCGGCATCGGCGGGCGCGGCGGCATAAAGTGTGGATGCGGAGGCCGGGGATAAGATGCAAATGGTGGCGGCGGCGGGCGCGGTGGCATCGGCGGCATCGGCGGCCTGCCAAACCCTCCAGGCGGCCCGTACTGGCCCGGGAATCCGGCTGGTGGCATCGGCGGCGGAAGCGGGTATCCGCTGGGCGGGTGGTGGCCAAAGTCCGGCTGCGGCATGTAGTGTTGCGGCGGCAGCGGCGGCGGCGGCGGGGGCTGCTGTTGCTGCTGTAAAGCTAGGCGATGTTGCTCGAGCTGCCACTTGAGCTGCTCAGCATCGACCTGGGCCGACGCGCTCCCGCTCCCACCCCCGACTCCGCCGCCAGCGTGCGGGGTTCGGGCTCGCTTGGGCATGGGCTCGCCTAGGCGCTCGCGCATTCGCCGCTCGTAATCTCTAGCGTCATTCGCGGGGATCCCTAGGCTGCCAAACACCTCGATATCCGGGTCGTCGCGTCCAGCGAGGGCGTTCGGCACGCGCCGGACATTCTCCTTGTGCACCTGCGCCACATGGATAACCATCCCGCTGGCCGTGTTGAGCCGCCTTGCGCAAATGTGGCATTTGAAGTGCCGTGCCTTTTGATGCTGAACAAGCACTTTCTCGTCCTCGAATTCGCGCTCGCAGTACCAGCACCACGGCTTGAGCTCCGTCTGCTTGTTCTTCTTGCGGCCCATCGGGACGGCGCTGGCGACGGGGCAGCAGAGACGTACGCAGTGCAGAGAAGCGGCAATCCGCGGTTAGCAGAGGGGGAGCGGAGGAGGAGCGGCACGCCGGCCGATATGCGCGTCTGGAGGGTGGGGGGTGTTGTCTCCCGCGGTCCGGCGGCGGGCCGCGTTGGGTCGGGAGGCTTGGCTTCCTGATCCGCCTGTCCGCGCAAACACGCAACACACCGCTGCCGATTCTGCGCTGATGGCCTTCCCGAAATTGCAGATGGACTGTGTGCAGACTCTACTAGCCAGCGAGGCGCTGCCCGTCGTGGTTGCGGCGGTCGCGGGCGGCGCGCTACTGTACGTGCTGTTTGCGCGTCGTCGCTCGTTGCCAGCGATTCCGTTCGACCTCAAGCCGCCTGCGGAGAGCCTGCCCGGGTGGAGCACGGGCCCGGTCCTCGACGCGCCAGGGATCGCGGTCGTGGGCGATCCGGGAGCGATCCAGTGCTACGACCCGGCCACGGGCCGGTCGCTGGGGCAGGTGCGGGCGACAACGGTGGACGACCTGACGGAGCGGCTGGGTCGCGCGCGCGCGGCGCAGGCGTCATGGGCGCAGACGACGTTTGAGCAGCGGCGCCAGGTGCTGCGGACGCTGCTGGCGTTTGTGCTGGGCCACCAGCGGGAGATTTGCCAGGTGGCGTGCCGCGACTCGGGCAAAACGCTGGTGGATGCCACGCTCGGCGAGGTGCTGACGACGGCGGCAAAGCTGCAGTGGACCATCAAGAACGGCGAGCGCGCGCTGCAGGACGATGTGCGCGACCCTGGGTTCATGATGGCGTACAAGCGCGCCAAGGTCGTGTACCAGCCGCGCGGCGTGGTCGCGGCGCTGGTGTCGTGGAACTACCCGTTCCACAACACGGTCGGCCCCGTCATTTCGGCCCTGTTTGCGGGCAACGCCATCGTGGTCAAGGCCAGCGAGCACGTCGCCTGGAGCATGAACTACTGGGAGCAGATGGTCCGCCGCGCCCTCAACGTCTGCGGCCACGACCCCGACCTCGTCCACTTTGTTACCGGCTTCGCCGATATCGGCCGCGCAGTCACCGCCTCGCCCCTCGTCGACCACATCACGTTCATCGGGTCGCCCGAAGTCGGCCGGCTGGTGATGGAGGCCGCAAGCGAAAACCTGACTCCCGTCACGCTGGAGCTCGGCGGCAAGGACTGCGCCATCGTCTTTGACGACGCCGACCTTGGCCAGTGCATTCCCGTGCTCATGCGCAGCGTGATCCAGAACGCGTCGCAGAACTGCATCGGCATCGAGCGCATCTTGGTCCACCAGCGCATCTACGACCGCGTGGTCGACGAGATGACGCGCCGCGTGAGGCAGGTGCGCGTCGGCGCCGTGCTAGACGATGCGCCCAACGAGGTCGACTGCGGCGCGATGGTGCTCCCTGGGTGCTTCGGCCGCCTCGAGGCGCTGGTCGCCGACGCCGTAGCAAAGGGCGCGCGCTGCCTGGCCGGCGGCAGTCGCTTCTGCCATCCGCGCCATCCGCAGGGCCAGTACTTTGCGCCCACGCTGCTGGTCGATGTCACGCCGGACATGGACATTACGCGCGCCGAGACATTTGGCCCCATCATGGTGCTGATGCGCTTTGCCGACGAGCAGGACGCCATGCGCCAGGTCCACGCATCGCCCTACGCCCTGGGCTCCAGCGTCTTCTCCGGCGACCGGGCCCGCGCGCGCCGGGTCGCCCTGCGCCTGCGCACGGGCATGGCCAACGTCAACGACTTTGGCGTCAACTACATCTGCCAGGCGCTGCCGTTTGGCGGCGTCGGCATCAGCGGGTTTGGCCGGTTTGCCGGGCCCGAGGGCCTACGCGCGCTGTGCGTCGAAAAGGCCTTCACCGAGGACCGCATTCCGTTCGTCAAGACCCCCATCCCGCCCATCCTCGACTACCCGATCCAAGACACCGAGAAGGGGTACCAGTTCACCCAGCAGATCGTCGCGTTCGCGTACAGCGAGTCGTGGTGGCAGTCGGTCAAGGCGGGGCTGCGCCTGGCCAAGCTCGCAGTCTAGCCACGCGTGGAATCCTGCCCGATCCGCTTGCCACGCCCGGGCCGCCGCTGGCCGCACAAAGGCTGACTTTCTTTCCAGCCAACTTCCGGCCATCTTCCCCCCGGGAGACGGCGACTAGCGTTGATTCAGGACGGGCCATGGTGCGAAGGACGCCGCGTCCAGCCGTCCGCCGCCCCCACTTCCACATGTGCCACCCGGTGCTCCTCCCTTCTCGCTACTTGCCTACATCTTATTGCTGAAGATACGCACGCGCGCACGCACGCACGCATGATGGCTGCCCACTCTCGCTCAAAGAGCTTTAGCGACCACTCGTCGTACAAGACATGCTACAGCTACGAGTCGGTGCACGCGCAGCTAGAGACGGTCCTCAGCGTCGCCGGCATGACCTGTGCCGCGTGTGTCAATAGTATTGAGCAGCACATCGGCGCCCTGAACGGCATCGCCAGCATCAAGGTCGACCTGATGACCGCACAGGCCACGGTGCGCCACGACGAACATGCCGCTTCCGCCGAGGCGGTTCGTGCCGCAGTTGACGCCATGGGCTTTGAGGCCGAGGTGCTCGTCAGCAAGCCTGTCGCCCTTCCGCCGCCCCACCCAGGCGCCGAGGACGACTGCCAGGCAGAGTCGTGGTTTGCCGTCGAGGGCATGACGTGCGGCGCGTGCGTGGCCACCATCACCTCGCTGCTCACAGCGCTGCCTGGCGTCGCCCATGCCGACGTGCAGCTCCTCACTGCTCAGGCCGTGGTCCGCCACGACCCGCGCGAAGTTGGCGTCCGCGACATTGCCAAGACCATGGCCGACGCCGGGTTCGCTGCCACGCCGCTAGACATGGATGCCACAAACAGCGGCACGGGCGCTCCCGATCCATCGGCGCTTGCGTTGGCAAGCATGCGCAAGCACCGCCGGCAGGCCGCCATCCGGTTCTTCTGGTCGCTGCTCTTTGCCATCCCCATGCTCGTGTTCTCCATGATCATCGGCATGGCGCTGCCGCAGTCGAACGGGGTATTCCAGGCGCTGAACCGCTCCGTTTTCCAGCACTACTCCGTGCTCACAATAATCGTGTTTGTCATCGCAACTGCCGCGCAGCTGACGCTGGGGATGTACTTTTACAGACATGCGTTCAAGTCGCTGATCAAGGCGCGGACAGCCAACATGGACGTCCTCATTGCGCTGGGAACCACCGCCGCGTACATCGGATCCATCGTCAGCGTCGTGCTGCAGAAGGGCGCCGGCGAGCAGTTCTTCGAGACAGCCGTGTTTCTGATGGCGTTTATCCTGCTGGGCCGGTGGCTCGAGGCCATCGCAAAGGGCCGCACCGTCAGCGCCGTCGAGTCGCTGGTCAAGATGCAGCCCGACAGCGCCCTGCTCGTTAGCACATCCGGATCCAGCAGCGACAGCGGCGAAGTCGACGAGCTGGTCACCATCAGCGCGCGCCAGATCCAGCTCGGCGATCTGCTGCAAGTCAACAGCGGAATGCGTGTCCCTGCTGACGGTGTCGTTGTGCGCGGGGAGTCCGATATTGACGAGTCCATGCTGACCGGCGAGTCGGCGCCAGTGACCAAGGCTGTCGGGTCGGCCGTCACGGGCGGCACGCTGAACATCTCGCACACGTTCCGCATGCGCGCCACGGCAGTCAACGAGGCGTCGACGCTGTCCCGCATCGTCAAGCTGGTGCGCGAGGCCCAGTCAAACAAGCCGCGCCTGCAGGACATTGCGGATCGCGTGGCTGCGCGGTTCGTCCCGTTCGTCGTCCTGGGCGCCATCATCGTGTTTGTCGCCTGGATCATCGCCGGTGCCACCGGCGGCATTCACCACGACTGGCTCGACTCCAAGCAGTCCATGGGCGGCATGGGCGCCTCCGATGGCCAGAAGCCCATGGCATACGGTATATTCTCGCTGCTCAACGCGATCGCGGTGCTGGTGATTGCGTGCCCATGCGCGCTCGGGCTTGCCGCCCCGACGGCAATCATGGTTGGCACCGGCTTGGCCGCCCGCTTCGGGATTCTGGTTAAGGGCGGCGGCGCTACCATGGAAGCAGCTAGCAACATTGACGTCGTCGCATTTGACAAGACGGGCGTGCTGACTGTTGGAAAGCCGGCGGTGGTCGACAGTCACGAAGAAGTGAGCATAGAGGCCAAACTTGCTGGATTTGGCATGTGGCTAGACGCATGTGTCCTAGAGATCGAGTCGCTCAGCAGCCACCCGCTGGCGGCCGCCATCTGCACCTACCTCCGCGAGAGCCAGCCGGAGGCGGCCACGGCGGCGCACGAGCTGCTCGAACACAAGGAACTTCCGGGCCGCGGCATGCAAGGGCTGGTGCGTGTCTCCGCCGAGCAGGCGCAGGCACTGGGCTGGCCCGCCTCCGTCGAGCAGGCGACTCTGCTCGTGGGCAAGGACGCCTGGATCAAGGACGAGGGATGCCGGGTGGATGTGCCAGTCGAGACGCGCGTCCGGTGGTCGGACAGCGGGCTGACCACGGTGGCCGTCGCGCTGGTGCCAGAGCCGCCGGCCCTCGGGCCAGGACGCGCCCTGGCCGCGTTTGCGCTTTCCGACCAGCCGCGGCCCGAGGCCCGCGACGTGGTGGCCCAGCTCCGGGCGCGCGGGATTGAGGTGTGGATGATCTCGGGCGACAGCCCCGCAGCTGCCAACGCTGTCGCAAGGGAGCTGGGCATCGACAACGTCATGGCCGGCGTGCTGCCCGAGCAAAAGTCCGAGACCGTCCGCATGCTGCAGCAGCGCGGCACCAACGCCGACGCGGGCTGGCTGGCGACGCTGCGCAGCCGCGTGCGTAGCCTCATAGCAGCTCTCCTTCGCCGCCCGCCGCCCGCCACCCGCCCGCGCCCGCTTGCCAAGGTTGTCATGGTCGGCGACAGCGTGAATGACGCACCCGCACTCGCGCAGGCGGACGTTGGCGTGGCGGTGGGGTCGGGTACAGCTGCGGCCATGGAAACGGCGCCCGTGCTGCTGATGCGCCCGTCGCTGTATTCGCTGCTGACGTTCCTCCATCTCTCACGAGTGGTCTTCCGCCGCGTCAAGCTCAACTTTGCGTGGGCGTCGGTCTACAACCTCGTCTGCATCCCGATCGCCGCCGGCATCCTGTACCCCGCCATCGACCGCGGCCTGCCGCCCGTCGTTGCGGGGCTGCTCATGATCGCCAGCAGCCTCTCGGTCATGGCCAGCAGCCTCTCGCTCAAGCTCTACCGCGAACCCAAGCAGCATAGCACCTAGCGCGATACACCCGCCGCATTGGGCAAAAGAAACTGACCCCCCAGTCAGAGCTGCAAAAAATGGTGCGGGTGGGGTTCGAACCCACGCTTCTCTCGAAAACAGAACTTGAGTCTGCCACCCGCACCTGGTGCACCACCCCTGTTCGTCTGCATGTTTAAGGCGATCGTGCCATTCCTGAACAGACTCGCCA
>JANBOI010000291.1:0-11152 GCA_027595825.1 Coemansia biformis
CGAGGATGGCCGCACCCTGTCTGACTACAACATCCAGAAGGAGTCGACCCTGCACCTGGTCCTCCGTCTGCGTGGTGGTATCATTGAGCCCTCGCTGAAGGCCCTCGCGTCCAAGTACAACTGCGACAAGATGATCTGCCGCAAGTGCTACGCCCGCCTCCCGCCCCGCGCCACCAACTGCCGCAAGAGGAAGTGCGGCCACTCGAGCCACCTCCGCCCCAAGAAGAAGCTGAAGTAGACGTCGCAGCCAGGCTGGGGAGCATGTGCGAGGAGCATTCGCCACGACCCAACTGCTCGTCCTGCCGCCCCTCCCGTCGGCCCAAAGGGGGCTTCGCTTCTGAAGCTCCTTGTCAAACCACTTTGTCCGTTCATTTGGTTAAATTCGATCACAGTCGTATGGCCGCCATGTGCCTGGCGAGGCAGTCTTGCTGGTGGCATGGGTGGGACGGCAGCTGCGCCCCTGGCGTTTGGTTATGTACTTGTACTGAAGGCGCAAGCGGCCCCAGGCCACAATGTCAGCAGCAGCCCCCCGGCTATGAAGTCGCGGGGCTTGAATGACCACAGGCGTGTTCCTCGATAGCCACCCGGAACCCGCCAGCTTGGCAGGCACACCGGCTGGCGAACGAGTCCCTGTCAGATCCTGGGTTGGCAAGCACGAGTGCAGTCGGCTCTAGGCGGCCCAGCCTGCCCAAAACGAAAGTCAAGCCACAGGATCTCTGCGGGAGCTCAGCATATGCCAGGGAGCCGGCCGCTATTACGTTGCGCGTGCGCGCAAGCGCCACAGTCGGTGCTGTGTACGACTGCGTCTCCTGCGCGCAATCATCACGTCGCCAAAGCTGGTCTCGTATGGTGTGGCGATGACAGGCGCCTGGCAGACCGCATGATCAGGCTGGCAATCAAGCGCCGGCGGCCAATGAGAGGCGGCCAGTGCATCGACAGCGACAAGTGGGGGTTGCGGCCCACTGGCGCCAGTCTGCCAGTCTGCCTTGGCTCCACGACGCGTCGGTTGCTTTCCCGCTCGATTGGCAGTCCTCATCTCGCGCCGTGGGCATCTGACTTTTGCTGGGAGCAGGCTGCGTATCGTGACTTTTTGCCCGTACTGCATAGCGGTCTTCCTTCTTCAGCCAGCGAGGCAACTTGCAAACACACACAGCTTGGAGAATGGTAAATGGTCGCAGAAAGGCCTTGCTGCGCCAGGCTCGCAACGGCCCCCCCTGTGGTCGAATGCGCCTGCGCGGCCGGCGGTGCTCGAGATGTGCAGCCATTTGTGACTGGCCGGTGCCTAATCTGTGGCTGCCGACTGCGCGCATCTGCAAGCGTGTAGGTAATCCTAGCGGCATCGCTTTGCACAAAGTCCGGGAAAGGTATGGCTATTCGACAGGCGGCGGCGTGGCATGGGCGGGTGCGATAATTACCTTCTGCGCGGCGCTAAGCATGCTGGTTTCCTTGCTTTCTGTGCTTGCGCAAGCGACATGTAGCCTTGGCTTCCCGGCAGTTTGTCGAGATGCCGCGCACGCGCATCGAGGGACTCCTGGCATCGTTCCCAAAGCTCATGGTCCCGGGGCAGCAGCACACAACGGTGGAGACGGACACGATCCGCTACGTCTACCAGCCGATCGGCGAGGACATGTACGCGGTGCTGATCACCAGCCGCCAGAACAACATTGTACAGGATATGGACACGCTGCATCTGATTACGTGCGCCGTGTCGGAGATCTGCGATGTTGGCGACCAGCAGGATGTCGTGCTGCACGGGTTTGACATAATACTGGCGTTTGACGAGATAATCTCGCACGGGTACAGAGACAGCGTGGACCTGGCCAAGCTGCGCACGATCACAGAGATGGAGAGCCACGAGGAAAAGATCCAGGAGATCATTGAGCGCAACAAGGAGCGCGAGGCGAAGCAGGAGCTCAAGCGCCACGCCGAAATGTTTGACCAGCAGCGCCGGGAGGCAGCAAAGCGCGGCATCGTGGAGCAGGGCGTGGGCGTTGGCGGGTCCATGCTGGGCGGCGGGCGCATGGGAGGCAGCTATGAGCCCCTGCTCTCGCGTGAGCCGGAGCCGGTGCGCTCGTTTGCGTCGCCGTCGTCTGCAGCCTCGGCAGCGCCGTCTGTTTCGGCGAGCGCGCGCGGAATGCGGCTGGGGCGCAAGCCAAAGGGTGCGGACGTCATGGGGGCCCTGGGAGCGGGTGTGGGCCTCACCCAGGACCTTGCGGAGCTTTCAGTATCGGAACGTGCCACGGCGCCTTCCTTGACCACATCTGCGCCTCCGGCCGGCCCGCCTGCGCTGCCGGCAGATATGAAGGGTGTGCACATCCAGATCGAAGAGCACATCACGGCGATTGTCAACCGCGATGGCGGGGTCGAGCAGATGGAGGTGAAAGGCGACCTGTCGTTGATTGTCTCTGATGAGGCGTACGGCAACGTTCAGCTTGGCGTGACCATAGACAGCAGCTCGAACGCGCAGATCAAGACGCACCCCAAGATCGACAAAAGACGGTTCCAGGCCGAGTCGGTTGTGGCGCTCAAGGACGCGTCGAGCTCGTTCCCCTTGTCGCAGGCCATCGGCGTGCTCAAATGGCGGATTGTCTCCAGTAGCGAGGATAGCATCCCGCTGATGATCAACTGCTGGCCATCGCCAACCGGCAACGGCAGCGTGGACGTCAACATCGAGTACGAGCTGACCGACACGCGGCTGGTGCTCAATGGCGTGGTTGTGGCCATCCCGATCCCGCCCGGGACGCAGCCGACCATCAGCGATGTGGATGGCGCCTACGAGGTCAGCCGGGCGCGCAGCGTGCTCGAGTGGCAGATCCCCGTCATCGATGCAGAGAACCCGTCCGGCAGCCTGGACTTTAGTGTGCCCGGCGACGACGCGGGCACCTTCTTCCCGGTGGTCGTATCGTTTGCCTGCGAGAGTCCGTACTACGCGATTGAAGTTGCCGACGTTGCCACCCCCGACGGCCAGGCGGTCGACTACTCATACTCGGCGTCGCTCATCCCCGACGAGTACGCGGTCATCTAGAGGGGTGCACGCCCTACAAGGAACGACGCCGCCTCTGCGACTGCTTGCCTAGCCCCACACCCCCACTAGCCGCCCAGCCCGTCGTTGCCCTCTTCTAGCATGCCTGTTTCGCAGGTCTGGCAGCCAGCCCCGAGTATATCGCCATTCCACTTCCCCCCATAAAGCGAGTGTGCCAGGAGCCTGCTCCGATCCGCGGTCCTCGGGCTGGGCCGGTCCGCGCCTGCTGCCTCGCGCCGCCGCCCCCACTCTACGACACCTTTGCATCCGCCCGCTCTGCCCATGGCCAGCAAGCAGTGCACGGCCTGCGGCGGGCCGGCCAAATACAAGTGCCCCGCATGCGAGGCGGGCTACTGCTCCGTCGGCTGCTGCAGGGCCCACCGGGCCGAGGGCTGCCACCCCCAGGCGCAGACCGCCCTGCCTACGGCTGCCGCGCAGCCAACTGCCAGCAGCCAGAGTGCCAGCACGCTGGCCCCGGCAGCTACCAGCAGCGGCGAGGCTGAGGGCGAAGACGACGACGACGACGAAAAAAAGCACCGGTTGCGGCCCGAGGACCTGCAGAGGCTCGACAGCTCACCGCGGGTGAGGGAGCTGCTTGCCGACCCGGACCTGCGTGCGCTCATCGAGGCGGTGCGCCGGGACCCGAACCCGGTGCAGGCGATCCGCACGCTGCGCCAGCAGGCCGGCTTCGAGGAGCTCGTGCGCGCGCTTCTTGGCGCAGCCAGCGGGGAGGCCGGCGGGCTGATCACCAGCAAGCGTTGATTGGAGGGGCGGTCCCTGGACACCCCGCGCCCGCCTCTCCCCGCACGGCGCTTGTATGGCTGGCCCTGGCCGCCGGCCAGCGTGCGTGCGTGCGCAGGCGGAGCCGGTCCGGGCCCGCCGGGCAGATGGTGCGGGGCGTGGGATCCGGGCGAGCGGGCGGGCGCCCGGGCAACTGCGGAGCAGCCTGCTGCAGCCCAATGCGTGGCAATGGCCTGGAAGCCAACACACACCTTTAGCGTCGCAAGTTGCCGCCCCACCCCCATTTTCGCACCTGATGTTGCTGCCCGCAACCTGGAGTTCCCTCTGAAGTCGCCGCCTTGCCGACCCTCTCTTGTCTCTGGTTCTTTATTTTGGCATCCACAACACAGCTCTTAGGGAGCCGCCTTCTCGCGTCTCTGTTGCTTGCTACGGGCGCCCGTTTGCCTGCATACAACACCACCCGCTGTCCGCGCCCGGCGGCCCTGCTCGCCTCTGTGCGCCATGCCCCCGCGCCCGATGCCGCAGCTGCCAGCGTCGGCGCAGACGCAGACGCCGGCGGGATGCCAGGAGAACTGCCAGCTGGACAGCCAGAGCACGCCGCCCGGCACACCTGAGCACACCCGACTGAGCGAACCCATCGGCCCGGAACACACGGCTGGCGCACCTGCGCCTGGTCCACTGGCCTCGCCCGTCGACACGCCGCGAGCGCAGTCGCTGTCCCCATCGCTGGCGTCGCTGCACCTGGGGGACGGCCTGGTCGATGGGGGCGCGATAGACTGGCCCTACAGCCTCGCAGACGCACGCGACAGCACCACTGTGCCCAGCTACGCAGTGCGCGCGGCCGACACCCCGACCTCTGCGCCGAACACTGCGGTTGCCGAGCAGAGTGAAGCAGCTACCGCACCGCCGCCTGCTGCCAAATCCCGCACCCGCAGCCTGCAGCTCCACCCCAGCGATACGGAGCAGACGACCTACCAATACGCGCTACGATATGCGATGATTCTGGACGTGGATAACGCCCTGCTGGCCGCGCGCTCACAGTCCATCATCAACAAGTGTCCCGAAAAGAGCACGCCGCTCACACGCATGGGTTCTGGCAGCGGCTTCTCAGTGAAGGCGGCTGGGAAGGCGAGCGGGACATCAAACCTCAACAACCGCACTCCGACGTTGCTGTTCCCCGGTTCCGGAGGCAGTAGCAGCAACGGCGGCGGAGGCGGCGGCGGCGGCAGAAGGCTGACAGTTGGCGCTACCGGCCAGCCGGTCAGCCGGCAGCGGAGCCGGAGCTGGAAGAGCAGCCTGCTGGGGCTTGGAGACTCTGCTGCGCGCAAGATAAAGGCCGAGATTGGCAGCTCTGGGAAGCGGTGGGGCCTGACCAGGGGCGGCGACGCGGACGCGCCGGCCGGCTCGGCAAAGACAGGGCGGCTGACCCCGGGCATCGTCAAGGCCCTGACGCAACAGCTGAAGACCGCCTCCGGGGCGCCGTCGCTCCACCCGCTCACCCAGGCGTGCTACATGGAGCTGCATAACCACCTGCGCGTGAAGGAGAGCGCCGACGCGCTGGGCGAGTACGGCTCGGTCGACGACCTGCTGGAGCTGTTTGCGGACCTGTCGCACACTGTCTGCAGCCAGCACGGGATCATCAACAACGCCGACATCGACCGCACCGTCGACAGCCAGACGTCGCGGTTCATCAAGCTCCTGCGAGCCGTGCTGCAGTCCAAGGCGTACACGTCGCGCGAGGCCGGCCTGGCACTCCTAAAGCTCGACGACTATCCAGACACGCCCGCGGCGAACGGCCAGCCCAGCCCGACGCCAGGCGACCCGGCGCCGCGGCCCAGCAGCTACGCCGCATCCAGCCCGCCGGCCATCGACACGCCCGTCACGCCACCGAGCCAGCTGGCCACCGACTGGCTCAGAAGCGTATTTGGCGTGCCCGATAGCGACCACCAGCAGCTTGTCGCGGAGCTCCAGGGCGATGTGAACCAAGAGGTAGGTCGGAACTGCACCCGCGTGCCTGCGATCTAGCCGGCGCAGCTACTGCACGTATGCTAATGCGAGCTACTCCGCCTTTGCTCTGCCTCGGATCTGCTGTAGACTGCGGTTCAGGACCTGCGCACGTGTCTGCTGGTCCTGAAGAAGGACGTGGGCTTTGCGGGCAAGCCGGAGAACTTTCGGACGCCGCATGCATACCGCGTGTGGAAGGACCGCGAGATCACGCTGCTGGAGCAGCTGATCCACTCGTACTCGATGCGGCCAAGCTACATGTCCGGCGAGCAGATCGGCGCCGGGCGGCTCAAACTCGAGGCCAGCGCAATAGAGGCGATGGACGAGAGCGAGATTGCCGACGCGTTCGAGTACATCCCGACCAACGCAGCAACGCATTACTTGACGCTGATGCGCAAGGCCGTCGAGCACGACATCATCGGCAGCCTGCGTCCAGGCACGCCTGACACCGTGCACTCGCTGTCGGGCCCGGCCAAGGAGCTGCTCAAGCAGCTGGCGATTGCATGGCGGATCAGCGCGTCGTACCGCGACACCTGCTACCTCGACGTGATCAACAGCTACTACGAGCTGGGCGACCTGCCCATTGCCTATGTTCTCGATGCCTTTGGCAAGATCGAGCGCATCGTCCACCTGATCAATCCCCAGGACTGGCACATGGCGCACTACAAGTATCTGCTGGACACGCAGAACAAGATCGAGTACCGCGCGCTGGGCGCCGTCCAGGACGTGATCGAGGAGCTCGACCACCAGCGGCCCGAGACGCACGCCAGCCTGAAGCGCCTCCTGCGCAATCTGATCATCAACGACGTCAACGGCCCGGCGCTGCTCAACAAGCCCATGCCGAACGTGGAGGGGCGGCGCGACGAGGTCGTGGGCGTGCTCGAGTCGTCGATCCTCTACCGCTGCGACTGCTTGTCCAGCCAGTGCTTTGCAGACGAGACGCCGGCCGCGCCCAGTCTCGACGGGTTTGCGCAGCTGGCGGTGCTGGTTCTGTGCGACTATGACCGGTGCTCCCGGATCTTTGCAGACCCGCTGTTTGAGGACGGCGACCGCCGGTTCGACATCCCGGGCATTGTTGCCGAGCTCGAGACCGAGTATTTCTTTGCCAGCCTGCGGCGGCACCTCGACGAGTTCGGCTACGGCATGGAGAACACCAACATCGAAATTGCGCTGGAGCTGTGCAAGTCCATCACGCGGGTCCGCGAGCTCCACGCGCGCCACAGTACAAGGGCGCTGGAGGATGTCGACGACCAGCGGCTGTTCAAGGCAGCCGCGTCAATGTGGCTGCGCAACATTGACGAGGAGAAGATGAATTGGGCGGCAAACGCCATCAAGCAGGACAGCGCGCCGCGGGAGCTGGGCATTGGCAAGCACTCGACGTCGGTCATCGACTTGATCAGCTGCTTCTCGCAGCAGGCGACGACGATGCAGCGGATCCAGTGGCCTGACGTGGAGACCAAGGCGTGGTTTCTGACCGAGTTCATGAAGTACGTTGACGTCTGCTTTGAGGTGTACGCGCAGGTGATGATGCGCGGCTTCCTCGAGTGCCTGAGCCTGCCCCTGCAGAGCGGCGAAGGGCCGACAAGTCCCGGGTGGAACAGCATGTGGAACAGCAGGCGGTACAAGGAGCACTCGATCGCCTTGAGCGCCGCCACGCAGGCCGCCCTGTCGGTGCTTGATGAATCCGAACCACTGCGGGTTACCGCCGAGGCGTGCGTCAAGCTCAACAACCTGGCCGTGGCGCGAGACAAGCTCTATGGGCTGCAAGACGACCTGCGCGTTGGCGAGACGGTGGAGGCGCTGGGCGGCGACGGCCGCCCGTCGATCAGGGCGCTCGCCGCGGAGACGTACCTGCTGTCGTTCAAGGTCATCCGCGCCGAGGGCCTGGAGCTGTACAAGAAGCACTACGATACTAGTGCGAGCAAGGGCACCCGGCCGTATGTCAAGCTGGCCGTGACTCGCCAGGCCGAGAACGAGGTGACCAAGCGCCAGACGTTCGCCAGGACTCGCGAGGCGCCGGCCGGCGCATCGAACCCACGGTGGAACGAGTCCTTTGACCTGCATGTTGGCTCGCGGGACGAGCTCATGACGCCGCTCGAGGCCCGGGTCTGCACGCGTGACGGGCCCAAGCACCTGGGATTCCGAGAGAAGACGCGGGCGCGGGCGTTCTTTGCGCTGCCGTCAAAGCTGACGGCCGGCATCGACAGCTCAGTGGACGTCGTGCTAGACATGGAGCCGTCGGGCCACCTGCTGCTGCAGGCGACGATAGACGGCGAGCACGAGGACGTCGAGTTCTACAGCGGCCGCATGTTTCGCGTCCTCAGCCGCACGCTCTCCGACATGCAGCAGCTCATCGTGGAGCAGGTGTCTGTGGTGATCCGTGACTACCTGCGCCAGATCCTCGTGTCGCCGCCAATACGGTACCGCGCCTCGCGCATCATCGGGACGACCCACATGGGCATCGACCGCGGCATTGACCGGAGCATCCAGTTCCTCAAGCGCGGCGGGCACCAGGCGCCGGCCACCATCCGAGTGACGCAGGAGAGCTGCTGCGAGGCGCTGATACCGTTGATCGACTACCTCGAAAACAACCTCCACACGCTGTTCATCCACCTGTACGAGGAGACGGCGAACGGCGTCATCGTCAAGGTGTGGAACGAGGCGTTGGTGTCGCTCGAGGACATCCTGCTGCCTCCGCTGCGCGGGTCGTCAAAGGGCACGGCCAAGCCGCTGACCGAATCAGATCTGAGCAACATCTACGACTGCCTCGACTTTCTCAAGTGGTATTTTGAGGGCGGCGTGGACAAGGATGGCATTCCCTCCGAGGCGCTCGAGGGTCGCAAGTACAAGGAGCTGCTGGAGGTGCGCAGCATGTACTTTATGATGACCCGAGAGCTGATGGACGAGTACATGGACGAGATGCGCCGGTCGGCGACGCGCCCGGCCGAGTCGACCGCCGAGGTCGGCCGCCCACACGGAGAGTCGCCGCCGTCGAGCAACAGGCACGCAGACAGCACGGGCGGGACGCATCCACCAGGGATGGCGGACATGTCGGCGCTTCCGACGCCGCCGCCGCTGCCCAAGCGCTCCCCTCGTCGGCAGACAACCCACCTGCCGGACGCCGGCGGCAGCGACACCAGCAGCTTCAATGCTGGGCGCCGCTTCAGTGGACACGTCGACGGTGCCGAAAACTCGTCCACTGACTCGCTCCCGCTGTCGCCCACCCAGGACCTGCGCGCGGCAATCGTGCCAGCTGAACACACAAAATCGACGCTCAGTCGGAACCGGTCAGTGTGGGCGCACAAGGACGCCAATACGCTGCGCCGCTTCCGGCGGAGCCACCGCATGGTCACCGACAAGGGCGACCTGATCCTGCGCCTGCTCCGCCTTCGGTTCGACAAGGAGGCGGCCAAGTTTGCTCAGACGCAGCTCGACCTGCGCACGCAGCAGATGCAGTACGAGATGCGGCGCGCCGCAAAGAGGCGCTCGTAGCAGCAGAAGATCATCCCTCAGAGAGACCAACCACCTCCTTACCTTTGCTAGGCAGAGACACACGTAATACATCGATTATCGTTGCCAACGCACAGACAATGTGCAATGCACGCTGGGAGGGGGCTATTCGTGGCAGGTCTTCCACTGGGGCGGGCTGGGGAAGTGCTCCAAGTATTTGGTGACGATGGCCTGGCACTTGTCGAGGTACTGGGGCATCTTGGCCAGCTGCTTTGGCTCGGTGTCGACGATGGCAATCCGGTACTCTGGGATGGCCTGATCGACGCCGCCGGCCGCCGTCTCGAGCGGCCAACTCTCGACGGTGATCATCACCGAGATGTCCTTGAGGACCGCGGCGAGCAGGAACTCGAGGACGGCCTGCTTATCGCCGTGGAGCTCAGCGATAGTGCGGGCAGTGCGGTGCTGGTCATCCACGAGGCTGCTGTGGCCTCGGCGCTGGAAGGCCGCTGCAGCTTGCCGCCAGTCGTCAATGTCTGGCTCCTGGCTCGAAAGCGCGCCCGATGCAAGCGCGCGCTGGTAGACAGGGAACACGCCCTCAATATCGAGCGAGTCAAGGCGCTGCTGCAGGCGCCCAAGTCTGGGCAGGACTCGCTCGGTCAGCAGGATGTCGATCAGCGTCCTCCTGAATTCGTCCCACCGCGGGACGCGTGCGGCAAAGTCGTCGATGTGGAGGCCGTCGAGAAACACGCGCAGGTTGTTTTGCGGCGACTGCGAGAGGCAATCCAGGGCGTGGGCCACCCGCGCGCGGCTCTCCGAGAACAGGTCCAGCGGGCAGTACGCGCTCACGTCGCCTGCACCAAGCTTCAGGTACTGGTGCATGCAGTAGCGGCACGTGTGGTGCTTGACGCCGTTTTCCTTGGCGATCAGCGCCGACCGCGGGAGAAACCCCCACTTGGGCTTCAGCTCCACAGTGACGGCGTGCGCGCCGCGCCCGCGCGGCGCATCGGGGCTGGCCAGCATGCTGGGCACCAGCACCAGGCACTGCTGCTTGTGGTCGACCTGCGTGGCAGCGCGGCATTCCGGCCGGTGCGCGGCAGCGGCGACGCTGAGCTGCCTGAGGAAGCCGTCGGGCGCGCGCACATGCTGCCGCGGCAAGATGTACTGGGACCCGACCAGCGACCCGATGACGCTGGCGGAGAACTCGCCGGCGTCCAGCTTCCTGCGCAGCTCTGCATCGTGCTCTGCCTCGCGCTCCGCCTCCAACGGCGTGTCGGCGTCGCCGCCTGCGTTGGCGCCGCACTTGTCCAGCTGTAGCAGCCAGCCGCTGAGCCGTGGGTCGGTGCCGCCGTATGTAAATGTCATCTTTGCGTTCCCCTCGCAGTGGTAGCTCCACTCGCGCGCGTCCAGCCGCACGCCCCTGAGCCGGGAATCGCCGGTGTCGGACATGGCGTGCTGGCCACAGCTGGCAGATTACGGTCTGCGCCGCAGCCACAGTTCAGGTCAGGGCCAAGCAATGCGAAGCGAGGCAAAAATGTGGGGAGACAACAGCGACGAGAGGGCCTGGTCCGCGTGCGGCGCGCTTTCACTCTGCGTCTCGGGCTGCATTTGGGAGTCGTGTCTTGCTTTCGTCATTAGCCGCTGCGACACGCGCTTCTTTCCCTACGGTGCTTCAATTCCAAGCGCCTTCTCAGACAGCATCCGAGCAAGGCGACACGCGCCCCTTTGCTACAGCAGCCCAAGGGCGGCGCAGACAGCATGGACGCGCATCAGTCGCGGCACAGCAGCCGGTCGCACCGGCTGGCCAGCCAGGACGCTGCCGGCGACGCCGAGCGCAAGGAGCTGGCGCTGCGCCAGGCCGAAGGTAACTGCAGGCCCCCAGCATTGCGAGCCGGGGCATGGAATCGCCCAGCGCGCCGCGCATCAGCACCGGCGCCG
>JANBOI010000292.1:0-11148 GCA_027595825.1 Coemansia biformis
AGCGATACCCCATCTTTCGGCAGTGCTGCGGCCAAGCGCTCAGAGAGTCAACAGGGAGAGGGGGTTGGAGACACAAGCCAAGCGTAGAGCACTTTGTTGCACAAGTGGGGAATGCGCAAGAGAAGGAAGAGAGCCGAGTGGCCCACTGCCACTGCTGGTCGGTGCTGCGGACGGCTTTATTGGGCGCGCAATTCGCTTGATGTCTGTCTTGTAGATCACCGCCCATTGCCTCATTGTGCAGCGGCGGCGACAGAAACTGGTGTACTTGTGCCCTGTTGGGTTCATTGTCTCATTGTGCACGCGTGGACGCCGGACAACCCACTGTGGGATGTGCCAACGGCTGGCGCAGCCCGCCGCACTGAGTGGCAGCACGCCCTGTCTCGGCTGCTTTGTGGGCGACAATGGTACCACTGTCCGTCCCGTGCGCACTTGCGTTTCCAAGCATTATCCCCAGATGCCTGGCTGCCGCAGGCTCTGGCCAGGCTGCCTTGCAGCTACGGCTGTGGCCGCTGGGCATCTCACTGCCATGGCACACTGGCGTTGGCATGCACAGCGGTAAACTGAGAAGCCGGGATAGCAACTAGCAGGCCGACAACGAAGGTGCGCCAGGCATCCTGCCAGCAGCAGTGCCAGCCGTGTCCCTTCCTGATTAGATTAGGGCTTCACACCCACTGTTGTGCGCGCGCGCTGCTGCAACACTGGTCGCCCAACATCCGAGGCCCGCCGCAGCAAAGTCTCCTCGGCAGCCGCGCTGTTGGGGCCGGTGTCGGCATTGGCAGCCGGCTGCCAATTGCCGAGCAGACACCATGGGTGCTTGGATAGACGTGCAACCACTTTGGCGCCGCGCTTCTTTGAAAACGGCAACGTCTGCTTTGCCAATTTTCCTATCTGTCTTTGGCATCCCTTGAGGGCGTCTGAGGACTTTTACGCCAACACGGCTCTGCCTGTACTTGTCCAATCATCTGGTCTCTGAAGCACCACAAAGAAACCCCGGCCCAAGCGCGTAGAAAGCAGCGCTTGGCGCCAGGTGCTTGCACAGCTGGGGGGAGGATGCGCGCCCAAAGAAGAGCGGACGCCCCTTTCACGCCAAGAAGGCCAAAGCACATCTTTGTTCTACGTCCTTCTGGGGGGCGTCGGTCTGTACAAGATGTGGCCATGAGCAGAACACATTCGCCATAAATAGGGCGAATCCACGCCGCCATGGCTGCCACTCCCGCTCTGCACCCGCACACATCACACGACAATCTTCGACCTTTGGCATTAAATCCAGCTCTACCAAGCTTGCAGCGGCTATCGACTCGGACCAGCAATGGTGTACATACTTATCTACATTGACAACAATTATGCCAGAATGGTTGACGGATGGCAAGGCATAAATGCTACCGAAGCCGAGAATGTTGCCAAGGGTCATGTCGTTGGCAGGAATGTTGTGCAGAAATACAGTCGAACGGTTACCGGCACGAAATACTTTTACTTTTACTTTTAGCATCCCAGACCTACGTTGAGAGCACGCAGTGCACCCGCAGGCGCAGCTAGGAGTCTAACGCAAGTGTCCCGAATGGCCAAGCGCTACTCTGTTGCACTAGCACCACAGTTGGCTCGGAAAAGAAGAGATGCGGTTTACATTTTATAGTGTACTGTCGATAGAACCAGTCAACAGAAGCAGGGTGTAGTGCTAATACAGCGGTCATGCGAGCAGACGAGACAGGAAGCTAGTTACAGCCGCGAGCATGCGGAATCACCGCAAATGGTAGAGAAGTATTAACTACCTGGCCATGCACTCGCCCGGGGAGCGGCGCGATGCTAAAAAGTGCCTGCGGGATCGGCACAGCCGCCGTGCTGTGCGCTGACATGGCTGCGGAGAAACTCAAAGTCGGCAAGCGCCTGCGTGTAGACGTCGTGCATGTGCTCGCTTGGACTGCAGATGCGCTGGAGAGTGTACTTGGCGCTGCTACGATCCGGCTCGCATTCAGTTCCAATCGGGTGCTCCTTGACCTGCTGCTGAGCCCGAATGGCGCCGCCATATGCTGGCATTGCCGGCGTCTTCAGCTCAAACCCTCCCGGATGCTGTTCGCCGGCAGCAAATACAGACACGCCCAGAACGTCAGCAATAGTTTGCAGCAGCACTCGGTTGCTCGATGCGCCGCCAGTCACAGCCACGCTGTCCAACGCCGCAGCGGTCTTGCGCGAATGGTCCACGCGCATGCTCATAACCTGGCTTTCGATGATTGCGCGCGCATCACTGCCAAGCCCGGTGCCGTCAAATGAGCCCAGCTGCCGGTACCTGCTGCCACTGGGGCATACAATGTCGCCATCGGAACAGCGCACAAAGCGGTGGAGGCCCTTGGCTCGCGGCAGGATCTCTGCCGACAAGTAGTAGAAGCCAAAGGCAGCCGGTGCCATCGGCCCGGGCCCCGCCGACTCGCCAAAATCAGCCCATGTGCAGCTGCCGCTACCGCCGAGGCAGTGGTCGCGTACCCACTCTCGCGCCAACGATCCGTTCTTGTAGCACAGCATGGCGATGTAGCGCCTGGCCGCCGTTGGGTGTTGCAGCACGTGCCCGTCCAGATGCTGCATGGCCAGCGGCGACGCGTTCGCGGCGTACGGGTAGTCGTCTAGCGGGAACAGCACCGTGTCGCTTGTCCCCAGACTCAGCACGGCAGCGGAACGGTCCACAGAGGTAAACATGCTCTCAAAGCCGACATACGTTGACGGGTTGTCGCCAGTGAATGCCACCACCGGACACCGTGCGAGGCCATAGCGGCGCACAAAATACGGCGACAGAGCCCCGACAACCGTATCGGCCGTGACCACACGCTCGCCCAACATGCCGACCAGGCGCGGGTCAATAGAGTCGCACATGCGGCGCGACCACGCTCGGTCCTGTATATCGTAGATGTTGGTCCCCGAAGCGTCACCGCAGTCCACCGGCGCAATGTCGCCGACGAGCACCGAGGCAACAAACGACGAGACCAGCGAGATGCGCGCGGTGTCTTCCCACACGGCAGGCTGCGTTTGCTTGATCTTTGCAATCTGCGCGCCAGTGAAGCGCTCAAGGGCTACAGAGCCCGAGATGCGGGCCAGCGCGGCGGCCCCGCCGGCGGTCCGCTCCAAGTCCCGACACTGCTGGCTCGTGCTCAAGTCCTCCCAGGTCGGCGAGTCGGGCAGCGCAAATGCTTCCTGCAGCTGCTCCTTCAGTGGAAGGCTGCTGGCCAGCTGTCGCACTGTCTCGACGCCGCGCTGTCGCCAGTACACGCTGCCGTGCTGCTGCGCGGCGCCGCTGACTCCGCGGATTCGCGCCGCAAGCCCTGTCGCGGCCAGCTCGGCCATGAGCAGGTCGATTGCCTCGACCCACATCAGCACCGGCGCCGTGACGACGTCGCCGCGCACATGGCGGCCACTGGCGGTGCTATACTCGGGAAGCCGCTCGTCAAAGACGATGCACACTTCACACACGGCACGGCGCTGTTCGTCCACCAGCATCCCCTTGAGCTGCTGGGTGCTGAGGTCCAGCCCGAGGAAGAGCGGTCCGCCCGCGCCGTCCGCATCGGCCATGGCCAGGAGCTTGTTGTACGCTTAGTGACGCGGGGAGCTGAGAGAAGCGCACGGCGCGCTGCTGCCGGACGCCGCTGGCTGATATGCCGCACAGGCTGACGTCACGACTCACGCGAGTCGAGCCGCAGCGAGGCTTGCTGACAAAGACAAGACACGCTCTGGTGCAAGCCTTGCGTCCGTGCTCCGCTCTGCACTCTGCACTCTGCACCCGCTGGCTTTTCGGCTCTTCGTTTGTCTATCCGCGCATCGAGCACTACAGAAAGCGGCCAGCCATGGCGATCAAGATCCAGCTTGCAGTCGACATGGTGTGCCAGAGCTGCGTTGACGACGTCTCCAGGGTGCTGGCGGGGGTGGAGGGCGTGGACAGCTTTGACGTCTCCCTGGCGGAGAAGCAGGTGGTGGTGGAGGGCGCGGTGCGGCCGTCTGTGGTGCTGGCCGCGATCAAGGACTCTGGGCGCGCGGCGGTGGTGCGCGGGGCGGGATCGAGCAGCGGCGGCAACATTGGCGCAGCAGTGTGCATAGTAGAGGAGGGCCGGGCGCTCAGCGACAGCAAGACGCGCGGGCTGGCGCGATTTGTACAAGTCAGCGACAGCCTGTGCTTTGTGGATATCACCATCGGCGGGATCGCGGATGGCGCCTACGGCGTGGCGATCCACGAGTGCGGCGACCTGAGCAACGTGCCGGCGTCTTGCGGCGGGCACTGGAACCCGGACGGCGTCGCCCACGGCGACCGCAGCAGCGGACACCGCGGCGACATGGGCAACGTGGTGGTGAGCGGCGGCCAGGGCGACCTGGCGTTCGAGACCGACCGGTTCAAGGTGTGGGAAGTCATCGGCCGCTCGCTGGTCATCGGCGCTGGCCCCGACGATCTCGGCGCTGGCGGCGGCGCGCAGAGCAGAGACGACGGCGGCAGCGGGCCGGGCATTCTGGCCGGCGTCATTGCACGCAGCGCCGGGCTGTTTGAGAACGACAAGCGCATCTGCGCGTGCTCTGGCAACACGCTTTGGGAGGAGGCGCGGTTGATCGGCGAGGGCCACCGGCTGTAGCCGGGCTGGATGGGTAGCAGGTGCAAGCTACGTCTGCACGACAGGCCGTTGCGCTTGCCAGGCGCGCGGCTGGCCTATCGGCGGCCTGCCATGTGGACGCCAGCGCCGGCAAAGGAGGACCTGCTTCAATGCGAGCGAAAGGGGGGCGAAAGGCGCCCGTGAGCACATGGCTGCGGCTTGGCGCGGTGCGCTGGCGTCAGCAAAGGCGCGGCCCCCGCTCCGGTTTCGCCTTTTCCCTGTCTTCCTCCATTCGGTTAACTTCGCATTCCGCCAGGCTTGCTTCGCATTCCGCCATCTTGACACTTCCTGATATTAGCAAAACCCAGCATACGAACGCGCCGGGTCTATCAGTCCTGCTGCACGCCGGCACCGCAGGACACCGCCCCGCTCGCCAGGACACGACACGCTGGCGCTTGCGGGCCAGCTACGCCCCCCTGCATTCCGCCTCGCCGCTAGCCGCATTCCGGCATCCGCGCACGCCAGAGCATGACGGACAGCAAGCTCCTGGTCAAGGCGCACCACAGCTACAGCAAGTCGAAGCCCGACGAGCTTGACCTGTCGCCGGGAGACATCGTCCAGGTTACCAACGACGAGCACGCGTCGTGGTGGGTCGGGTACAACGAGACGACCAAGGAGAGCGGGTGGTTCCCGTCAAACTTTGTCACCAAGACCGAGAGCAAGGCCAAGCCCAAGGCCCGGAAGCTGGTGCTCATCACCAAGCGCTATGAGGCCGCCGACGAAGACGAGCTGACGCTGGAGGCCGGGGACGTCGTCAAGGTGAAGGATGACGTCGACGGGTGGTACCTGGGCCGCTTCAACGGTATCACCGGCCGGTTCCCCGCCAGCCACGCCGAGGATTACACGCCTGCAGAGTCTGGCGTGCGCCCGCTCCCGCAGCCCCCGGCGTCGAGCGCGCAGCCCGCCCCGGCGCCGCCCACGCTCCCAGCGCGCAGCCCGCCGCTGCCGCGGCGCGCGCAGACCGAAATTGCGCAGAGCGAGCGCTTCAACGACGTCCTGAACGCGCCAACATCGCCGCTGTCGGATGAGGACCTGGACGCCGCCCAGCGGGAGAAGAAGGCGGGCCACCGCATCAGCCGCCTCTTCGGATCGAAGAAGAGCAGGTCCAAGGACGGCGCATCCGACGCCGAGCCCATGTCCCCGGCCGATCCCGCCGCGCGCGACGAGGTAAGCTGCCGCACCACCGGGCGCGCACCCTGCAGCTCTGCGCTGCTGCTGTCGCATAGTCCATGCTGCTAACCCTGTCACCTGCGCTGCTCTGTCTGCCCGCCGCTCTCTGCGCGTGTAGGACCTGCGCGAGAACATTGCGTCGCCCAGCAGGCCGTTGCCGCTGCCAAGCATTGCTAGCCCGCCGCCGCCCGCTGCCCGTGCTGTGCCGCCCACTCCGCTAGCCAGCATTGGAAAACCGCCGTCCATCCCAGCCCCCGCCGCGCCGCCCTCAGCCCGTGCAGTGCCGCCCCTTCCGCCGACCGGCCTCGGGAAGCCGCCGCCGATCCCTGCGCCCGCCACGCCGGCCGCCCCGCAGCCCATGGCCCTGCCGCGCCGCCCGTCGGCGTCCAGCGGCGGCGAGTCGCCGGCCCCCGTCCCGCCGCCGCCGCTGCCACTAATTGCGACAGCAGCAGCAGCAGCAGAGGACGTTGAGGACGGCAGCAGGCCCACTGCGGAGCCGCAGTCTGAAGCGAACCCCGCCGACGGTGACGAGCAGCAAGCCGCCGCTGACGGTGAAGCCGCCGAAAAGACCCGCGCGCCGGCCAAGCTGGCCAAAGTCCTGGAGGACTACGAGGCGCAGTCGCCGGAGGAGCTCAACCTGATGCAGGGCGACGTAGTCACGATCATCAGCCGCGGCGGCGACGACGACCCGCGCTGGAAGGGCGAGTACCACGGCAAGAAGGGCTACTTCCCCGGCTCCGTCGTCGAGCCCATCGAGGACTCGGCCGCCCTGGACGAGGAGGACGGCGACGGCAGCGCGCGCCCCAGAGGCGGGTTCAAGCTGGCCGCCTACGGCGTGCAGCAGGGCGGGCTGGGGTCCATCTTCGCCGGCACCGGCGGCATGCCCGCTCTGCGCAAGTCGGCCCCGCGCAAGGCCGACGACGCCGAGCCAGCGCAGGAGGCCCCCACGCTCGCGGCTGCGCCTGTGATGCCCAGGCTGCGCAGCGTCCAGCGCCCGGCGCCCAAGGAGCAGCCCAGGGAGGAGGAGCCGCCAAACTTCCTGGCTCACCTCGCCAAAGTGCCCCGGCGGCTCGCTGCGTCGGCATCCTCGGACGATGTGGGCGCGTCACCACAGCCGGCTCCCGCTCCCGCGGCACCCCTGCGCAACACGCACCCCGCCGACGCCGTGCCCGACCCGGACGCTGGTGACGAGGACGGCGACGAGCAGGCACAGGACGGGGACGCCGTCCCGGCTCCTGCCCCTCGCGCTGTGCCCGAAGTCTCCGACAGTGCTGCAGACGCCGACGCCGACGCCGACGCGGTGGCGCCAGTGCCAGCACGGACCGCTGATGCTGGGTCGGACGCCGACGAGGCAAGCGCCGACGAGGATACCGCAGACGTGGCGCGCGCGCCATACGAGCCGGTCAAGGCGCCGTCGCTGCCGCAAGTCAAGCGGCTGGTGCGCCGGGGCCCGCGGCAGATGCCGACGTCAGAGGGCCTCAAGAGCAACACGAGCGAGTCGCAGTCGCAGTCGCTGCAGAGCGCGCTCAAGCGAGACAAGGACCTGGAGCCCGCCCAGCCGCCTCCGCCGCCAACGCCGCCGCCGGTAGCAGAGAAGCCCAAGGGCTTCTCCCGCGCCAGCCAGTTCGGCGGGCCCCAGCTGCCCACCGGCGGATTCAAGGCCAGCAGCCGCGTCGGGTCTGCCATGGCGTCGCGCCTGGCTGCCCTGCAGGCGCAGGCCGGCGGCGGCGACGAGGACGCGCCGCCCGCGCGCGCCCCGAGGGACGCGACAAGCCCGCCGCCTGTCGCCCAGAAGCCTCCGCTTGCGTCGCACGCCCAGCCTGAGGCGGCGCTCGCCGGCAGCCAGCCCCCGCCGCCGGCAGCCGCCCCAGCAGCTGAGTGGCAGAAGAAGACCGAGGACGAGCTGGCGCGGCTGCGCAGCGACGCCGAGCGCGCGCGGCGCAGCGAGGAGCAGGTCGAGCAGGTCGTGGCCCGGCTGGCCGCAAGCGAGCGCGAGTCGCAGGCGCACAAGCAGACGGTCGCGAGCCTGGAGCGCCAGGTCGAGTCGCTGGCCGCCCAGCTCGCGGCCCTCAGCACCGACATATCGGGCATCCAGCGCTCGGTCGCCGGCCTTGCCTCCAGCAGTGGCGTGTCGTCGAGCGAGGTCGCCTCCATCGTCCGCACCGAGCTCAGGGGCGCCCTCGATCCCATCCACAAGCACAACCAGGAGCTCCAGGACGAGTCCAAGAAGCTGGACAAGAAGATCGCCGACCTCCGCACCTATGTCGACGAGCTGGTTGTCGACGAGGAAGAGTAGGGGCACACCCCTTGCTGTTACCACCCCGCCTCTCGCCGCAACGGCCAGCCCATGTTTCTGTCTTTTAGTCACTTTGATCAATATGCTGTTTTCCATGCTTCGGGCAGCGGCTGCCAAGTGGGCTGTGCCGTCTAGATTGGGTTCTGCTCGCGGTAGTGCTTCTGCAGGCCGTTCGCGCGGATGCCTACGCGCGTCCTAAAGTCCTCGCGGGCGCGCTTCTCCTTGAACTTGGCCGTGACCTGCCACGCCTGGTAGCCCTTGGGCTGCGACAGGATCAGCGCGCGGTTGCGGCTAGCGTGCGTCAGCTGCGTACTGTACTCGGGATCCTCCGCGTAGCTGGTCAGCATCTTGTGGATGACCACGCTGTCCTTCTCCGTGCGCTCCGCAGGCACAGTCTGCCGGTAGTAGCGCTGCAGCGAGCGGTGGCCGATGCGGTTGCCGTTGGGAAGGACCAGCTCGCCGTCCTCCTCCTCGAGCTGCGCCGGGCCCGCTCCCGCCATCCGCGTGCGCCCGCTGGCTCCGTCGAGCACGTCGTCCGCGTCCAGCATCTCGTCCGCCTCGTGGTCCGCTGCGTCGGGGTACGTGGACGAAAAGTCGTAAAAGTCAGAGATCTCCAGTATGTCGATCTCCGTGTCGTACGCAATCTTGGTGTGGCCCTTGTCGACCATATGCTTGCGCACCGCCTCCAGGCTGTGCAGCATGCGCCCGCGGCCGTTGCAGAACAGACACACGTTCGCCACTGAGATCTTGTCTGCAAGGTACTTGATCAGCCCACGCAGGTCCACCAGATACTCCAGATCCGGGATGAACAGCGAGTGCGCCAGCGCCATGTGCTCCATGTTCGCCTCGAACGAGCCGGACTTGTGCGTGCAAAACAGGCAGTCCGCGTCCGGATCCAGGCGCGGCGCCGCCGCCCGCTTCTTCTCGAGCAGCCGCACCACCTCCTCCTCGCTGGTCGCCTGGTTCAGCTCCTTTCTGATATCCAGCTCCTGTCTCCGCCGCGCACGCTCTGCGTCCCCTGCCGCCTCTGCTTGGTCAACGTCCATTTTCTCGGTCGCACCGGAATCCGCCGCTACCACGTGTTCGTCCTCCTCTGCATCGTCCTCCTCGGCGTCCTCCTCGTCCTCGTCGTCGCTCACGGGGAACGCGCTCACCTTGCGCCCCAGACCGTCAGTTGCACCGTCGGCATCTGCCGCCACGCCGGCGCTGGCGCCGCCCGCGTCCGTCGCTTCTGCGCCAGCGACGATCGTGGCCGCAGCCGCCACATCAGCAGTGGCGGCGGCGTTGGCCGTGGCGATAGACTCCTCGATCGCGCTCTGCTCCGCCTGGAGATCCTCCTCACGCTGCATCTTGCGCACCATCTTGGCCTCATTCTCCTTGTGCTTCTTGCTGCTCAGGTGGTTGCTGAACCCGTTCTCCGAGCTGTACGCCTTTTTGCACACCGTGCATTCGGCCGAGAACCCGGCGCGCTGTGCGTCCGCCACAGTCTTGGCCTGTTGGGCCAGCACCCGCTGCGCAAAGCTCTCGGCCGTCACCGGCGGCAGCTCGGCCACCTTGCGCTTGAGGTTGTACCGGTGCCAGTCGCTGCGGTAGTGCGTGCGCTGCTGGTCGGCAGAGTAGAACGCAACCTGGCACGCAATGCAGGTGAACAGCGGCATGTTGAGCGCGTTCGTCGGCACGCTCGCCGCCGCCTCCGAAGCGCCGTGCTCCATGTGCGTGGCTGTCGGGGGGATAAGTGCGTCGTGCTCGTCCCTAGGGAAGGCGGGCAGCAGGCAGCGGAGGGAGACGGTGTTGATGCTGGGGGGGTGTCGACCCTCGCAAATTGCAGCGTGCCGCGTATCTACTATTGCGAGCAGAGGATAGTGCAATTGACAGTGCCCGACCGCTGGCAAGACGCAGCCGCGCCTTTGTCAGCACGACTGCGGCCAGCAAAAAATCCTACCGCCGTCGCCTTGATCGATCAGAACCTGGTGGATCACAGCGAAGGCGCCGTCCGTTCCACAGGTTTCTCTAGTTCGGCCGGGCGGGGCGCGACGCGCAAATGTTTGGCTTTCGCCATCCGCCGCTTGACCGCCAACCTTGCCCACGCACTCGATCCGACGCCCACTTGCTTTGCTTGCGGGAATCGACAGGCCCTACCACGCCAGGCCCCCCCATCTCCAAAAGACAAAAGGAGGCAGTTAGTGCTCGAGAATGGCCAGCCGCGCACCGGTGCTCGTGGTAAACACTACCAAGCAGCGCGAAAGCGGGCACAAGGCGCAAATGTCCAACATTGCCGCAGGAAAGACGGTTGCGGACGTGGTGCGGACGTCGCTGGGCCCGCGGGCAATGCTAAAGATGCTCCTGGATCCGATGGGCGGCATCACGCTGACGAATGACGGGTTTGCGATTCTGCGCGAGTGCGAGGTGGCGCACCCGGCGGCCAAGTCGATGATCGAGCTGAGCCGCACGCAGGACGACGAGGTCGGAGACGGAACCACCAGCGTGATCATCCTGGCCGGCGAGATGCTCGCGATCAGCGCGCCCTTCCTGGAGCGCAAGATCCACCCGGTGGTCATCCTGAGGGGGTTCCAGCGGGCGCTGGAGGACGCGCAGGAGATCCTGCGCTCCATTGCCGTGCCGGTGGACACCAGCAACCGTGAGCAGATGCTGAAGCTGATAAAGTCGGCGATTGGCACCAAGTTTGTCAGCCGCTGGAGCGACCTCATGTGCGGGCTGGCGCTGACGGCCGTGCAGATCGTCACGCGTCGCGCTCAGGACGGCGGCGACGCTGCGTCAGCCGGCGAGGGTGGCGACGCTGCGGCGGGCGGCGAGGGCGGCGACGCTGCGGCTGCGGAGGCGGACGTGCGCGAGGTGGACATCAAGCGGTTTGCCCGCGTGGAGAAGGTGCCGGGCGGCGAGATCGAGGAGAGCCGGGTGCTGGACGGCGTGATGGTGAACAAGGACGTGGTGCACCCCAAGATGCGCCGCCGCATCGAGAACCCGCGCATCATCCTGCTCGACTGCCCGCTGGAGTACAAGAAGGGCGAGTCGCAGACACACATCGAGGTCACAAAGGAGTCG
>JANBOI010000293.1:0-11141 GCA_027595825.1 Coemansia biformis
CGGTGCGCCCGGTGCGGCTGCCGCGGCGGCGGCACACAAAGCGGCGCGCAGCAGTACACGCCAAAGACGATCGAGGAAAAGACGGTTTATTTAGCGCTTACACATGGTGGCCTGTTTGGACAATACGACTGGCCAAAACACTAGCAAAGACGCAGAATGTGATGTTCAGCCCTCGTCATCTTTTGTGTCATGGTCCGCGGTGAGGTGGTTGTACGCCATGTCGGCCAGTATGGCGCTAAGGACAATGGCTCCAAACCAGGTGTTTGACTTGAACGTACTCCAGCATGCTGCTGGGCTGTTGATGTCAACGCGTACTAGCTGCCATATCAGATGTGCGCCTCCCGCGCCGACCACAGTCGTGTAGAAAGGAAGCCCCTGTCCGTTCATGTATCCCGACAGACAAAGTAGCCCGATCGTGGCGGTCGAGAACCCAGAGAGCACTGCCTTGGTGTGGTCGCCAAACAGTAGCGAGGTAGACTTGACGCCAACAAGGACATCATCTCGCTTGTCCTGGTGGCCATAGATCGTGTCATATACAAGTGTCCAGGAGACCCCTGCCGCGTAAAGTGGCAGCGCCACAGCCCAGTCCATCCCGCCCGAAACCGCTGTCCAACCGGCAAGCGCGCCCCAGTTGAAGGCAAGCCCCAGTACCAGCTGTGGCCAGTAGGTTACACGCTTCATGAACGGGTAAATTATCACCAGCGGCATTGACCCAAAGCACAGCATGATGGTGTAGGGATTCAGCTGGAGGAGGACCGCCAGTCCCGCGGACAGCTGCGCGCCCAGAAAAACAAATGCCTGCTTTCGGCTTATGATCCCCGACGCAATAGGGCGGGTCTTGGTGCGCTCAACCTACAGGTGACAGCAGGATGTACGACCAGCGTGTATAGGGAATGATGTCAGCTGCGAGCTGAGTCGTGCAAGAGGGCAATACTGGGGGACATGCCATGAGCGCACTTGCCTTTCTGTCGAACTTCACATCCCACATATCGTTGATGGTGCATCCGGCACTGCGCATGATTACTGCACCAGTTCCAAACAGAGCAAGCATGGTCACCATGTCACTGCAAGGCATGTGCGTGCTAAAAGCAGCCATGCCGATTCCCCATGTGCACGGCCAGTACAGCAGCCACGTCCCAATGGGCTTATCGATCCTCGTTAGATAGAGATAAGGGCGGATCGGCTTGGGGAACCTGTTGATGGTCGTGCCGTAGTCCATATTGAGCGGCGCCGCAGCGCCCAGTGACGAATCGGGTGTGGCACGGGCTGCTCGGGCCTCGACAGAAGCTGGGCGTACGCCTTTTGTCGGCCCACCCGCAGCTGGCAAACCCGACGCACGCCTGGCGCCAACAGCCAAGGACGCGACCCTGGCCGAATTGGGGCGACACTTGCACACAGGTAGCTGCTGCGAGACATGGTGGTGGCGCGCCGCCTGCGCATGCACTGAGCGCGTGGGTAAAGCTAGCCGAAAAGTAGCGCCAGCGATTATCCCGCCCGACCGCGACCACAGGTGGCTTGGGCGGCGAGCGTGCGCAGCTAGGGCGCCCGGTATTTGGGACGAGAGGCACGCGCGCATGCCGTCGGTGGTTCACAAATTCCGGGGGACTCGCGCGACGCACATGCAAACCAGGGGAGCGAGGATCGTTGCAGCAAAGGAAGGGATGGAGGCAAGCTGGACACGGATCGTGCAGGATGCTAGCGCCGAGGCCAGCGCCGAGGCCAATGGCCGCTGCGGCAACCGGTCGCCCTGATCCGACAAATCAAATCACACAAGGTATGGCTGGACCGTTGGCGTATGGCCCTGCCGTTCATGCGCGTGCCGGCCAAAACATGGCCTTTGCTTCTGCACGGTTACTGTTGTTGTTGCATATCCCCCTTCGCGTCAGCCCTGCCACACAGGCCCCGCGCCTGGCTATGAAGCAGAGTGGCGCTCGCGCTTGCATGGCGCCGGTAGGGCAGCCGCCGGAGCAGCCGCCGTCTCTTGAAGGCCTGCTGCTGCAGACCGAGGCGGATATTCGGGTGGTCACAAGGCTCCTCAAGGCGGTTACTGCAGCTGTGCTGATGCTCAACCTCGCGTTCGCGTACGTTTGCGTTCGCGGTGGAGTTGGTGCAGCCGGCGGTCGCCGTGGTGCGAGGCTGCCGCTTTCCAGCTACCAGCTGCGCGCAGAGTACCCGCTGGCAGCGACCGAGCTGTCGGTCGTTATGCTGCAGTTTGCGCTGTATTTGCTGTCGTCGGGCCGCTGGGACCGGGTCACGCGAGGCATACTGGCAGCGCTGCTCGCATGTGGGGTCGCTCACGCGGTTGTCTGCAAGAAGAGCGGCGACGTAGAGCTGTGCTGGTGGCTCTTGCCAGTCCTGGTGTTGGGCATCGTGGCATATGTGCAGCTGAACATGCAACGCATTCGAAGGAGCATGGAAGTACTTTTCGAAAAGAAGCTCCGTGAAAAGGATGAGTGATTTGGCCATAGCGACTGGCAGGCAATGATGGTGTGGTGTGGTGTGGTGCGATGTGAGAAAGCCAGACGAGCTAGGGGCGGAGAGGGGTGTGGCGATGGCTGCCATTCGCGCCTGGCACCGTCTTGTATCATGCCGGCAGCAACAGCAGCAGTTACTGGCGTGGCCCCTCGAGTGCTACCGCAGCGCACAGCTTCCAGTACCTTCACAGGCTCTATCTTGTGATGACGCCAACAAGGCACTTTTCGAGCATCGTTTCAATGTTTACCCACGGGTGTGTATCGTAGAAGAGCTCGGTGCCGTCCTTGCCAGCGGCGCGCATCAGCTGGCCCCGGCCGCCTGGATGGAAGTCGATATAGCGCGTAACATTGTACACCTTGTCGCGGACAACCATCCAGCAGTCGTCGCGTTTGTTGTGCTGCGCTATTTCCTCCATCGTCAGCACCTGCAGCTGGCTGACGCCGCGCAAGTCTTCGCCCGACGTCGAGAGCCGCATCCAGTCCAGCTGGGAGTGGCCGGGCTTTATAAAGACTTTCCTCCGTGGGCGCTGCGCGCTGCCGCCGGGCGCGCTGAGCGTCTGCGGGCTGTTGCGCATCGGAAAGCTCGACGTGCTCCCTACAGCGTGGCGGACCGTACGGCGGGGCAGTCTGAGCGGGGTCCGCCGTAGCCCAGGCCCGGCACGGCCCCGGCCCGCTTGCCTGCACCGAGCCTGCGGGGAGAATACGTACTGTTGTTGCTGCTAGGCGGCGGCCGGCCCCCCGCCGTGCTCAGGGTCCGAGTCGCCTCGGCCGCCGGCTCCTCACGAATCGCAGGCGGGTCCATTAGCTTGGCGCGGAAGAGCAGGAAAGAGCAGGCACAGCAAGAGGCGGCGAGGCTGGATAGTGTGTGGCCCGCCGGCTGCTTGCGGCAGGGCAGTGCAGGCCCCAGCATCACGTGCGGACCACGGGAGGCAGACAAAGTTTTTCTGGCAACTCCCATGCAACCACGCCGCTTCTCTGCTCTGCTGCTCAGTGCTAGCTCTATTTTGCATTGCCAGCTGGCCAACGGTCAACTGTATACCCGCTGCACCAAAGCAAGCGCGCCGATCCGACGCGGAGGCCGCGGGCAGACACAGAGATGGCTGGGAGCAACAGCAAGCGGCCGCGTCCGGGGGGACTTGTGTCCGAGCTGGACCGCAGAGTCAGCCGGATCGTCCGCGATTTTATGCTTGAGGAGCAGGCGGCCACCAGCGGACCCGTTGCAGTCCCGACCACGAGCGCGCTGGTCGAGTACGTGCGGGAGGTCGACAAGGGCCTCCGGCGAAACAAGGTGCTGCAGATAGAAAACAGCGTCCTGCGGGTGCTGCCGGGGGTCCAGCAGCTGCTGGATCGGCGCCAGGCGTCGGGGGCTGACGGTGCCGGCAGCAGCGACGAAGAGCCCGCGCTTGATGGGTTGGTCCGGTTCGATGCGCTGGAGGATGTGCCGACCATGGAGGTGAAAGACGCGAACGCGATGAATGGCTCGCTGATGCGGCTGTGGGGCACGCGGGCCGACAGCGCGGCGGCGGCGATTGGCACCGCTACCATGCTTCCCGAGGAGCCAGCCGGCGGCGGCCAGGGCGCTTGTGTGGGCGCATCCGCCAAGCCGCGCACTCCGGCCGGCGGGGCGGCATCCAGCGCCGAGGCCGATTCGGCGGCGCCAGCGACTGCGGCAGGCACCGGTCCGGCGCGCGACGCGAGCGACGGGCGCGGGCGGGATCCGAAGAGGCGAAGGCGTGAAAAGGCGGCCGATCGTGCGACGCGCGCGGCACCCGAGACGAGGCTGGCGGACTTGGGCGGCGTGGATGCGTGCATCGAGGAGGTCCTGGAGCTGATCGTGATGCCGCTGAAGCACCCCGAGATCTACATGCACACTGGCGTGCAGCCGCCACGCGGTGTCTTGCTCCACGGGCCGCCGGGATGTGGCAAGACGCTTCTGGCGCATGCGATTGCCGGCGAGGTCGGCGTGCCCTTCCTGCAAATCTCGGCGCCGTCAGTCGTGTCGGGCATGTCGGGCGAGTCGGAGAAGAAGCTGCGCGAGGTGTTTGACGAGGCGCGGGAGCTGGCGCCGTGCATCGTGTTCATTGACGAGATCGATGCCATTACGCCAAAGCGCGAGAACGCGCAACGGGAGATGGAGCGGCGGATCGTGGCCCAGATGCTGACGTGCATCGACGACCTGTCGTGGGAGAAGACGAGCTACCGGCCCGTCCTGCTTATCGGCGCCACCAACCGCCCCGACTCGCTGGATCCCGCGCTGCGCCGCGCCGGCCGCTTTGACAGAGAGATCTCCATGTCTGTGCCCGACGAAGACGCGCGCGAGCAGATCCTCCGGGTGCTGTGCAAGCGTCTCCGGCTCTCTGGCGACTTTGACATCAGGGAGCTGGCCAAGCGCACGCCGGGGTACGTGGGCGCCGACCTCACTGCGCTGACCACGGCCGCGGGCATGATTGCCGTCAAGCGGATATTCCACAAGCTGCAGGCGCTGGCTGCCGACGGCAGCGGGCTGCCCGAGGTCCTGGCCGACCGGCTGTCCCAGACCGCGGTCGACGGTGACGAGGGCGGTGGCAGCAGCGGCCACGGCGGTGGCCAAGATGACGGCTGCGATGTTATGGACACGGACATGGACGGAGACGACCGGGCAGCCGACAGCACGCCTGCGCTGTGGGACTCCCGCCCAGTTGCAGAGAAGCTGCGGACGATTGCCGGCTTTCTCGAGCACCACCCAGAGCCGCTGACGCCGGAAGAGCTTGCACCGCTGGCCATCACCAACGCCGACTTTATCCAGGCGCTGGCCAAGGTGCAGCCGTCGGCCAAGCGCGAGGGCTTTGCGACAGTGCCGGGAGTGACGTGGGACGACATTGGCGCGCTGGGCAAGGTCCGGGAGGAGCTGCGCATGGCCGTGGTCGAACCGATCCGCAACCCAGAGATATTTGCGCAGGTGGGGATCACCGCGCCGGCGGGTGTGCTGCTGTGGGGCCCGCCCGGGAACGGCAAGACGCTGCTCGCAAAGGCCATTGCGAACGAGTCGCACACCAACTTTATTAGCGTCAAGGGCGGCGAGCTCATGTCCAAGTACGTTGGCGACAGCGAGCGCGCGGTGCGGCAGGTGTTCTCGCGGGCACGCGCGTCGAGCCCATGTGTGATCTTCTTTGACGAGCTTGACGCGCTGTGCAGCCGCCGCAGCGGCGAGCAAAGCGAGGCATCTGCCCGCGTGGTGAACACGCTCCTGACCGAGATCGACGGCATGGAGGCGCGAAAGAAGGTCTACGTGATTGCTGCCACCAACCGCCCCGACATCATCGACCCGGCGATGCTGCGCCCCGGCCGCCTGGACAAGCTGCTCTATGTCGAGCTGCCGACACGCACCGAGCGCGCGGAGATCCTGCGCACGCTGGCCAAAAAGACGCCGCTCGGCGACGACGTGGATCTGGCCGCCGTTGCCGCTGACAACCGCTGCGACGGCTTCAGTGGGGCCGACCTGGCGGGTCTGGTGCGCGAAGCCTCCGTCGCCGCCCTCCGCGCAGTTGTGTTCAACAGCGGCCCGGCTGGCACTGGCCTGGCGGCACAGCAGGCGCCCAGAGGCCAGATCCGCGTCACGGGCGAGCATTTTGCCGTGGCGCTCGGGCGTACTGCGCCTTCTGTCTCGGCTACAGACATGAAGCGCTACGAGGCGCTGCGCAGGCTCTACGGGAGCTGACTGCGTGTTACATGCATGAGAAATGAAGGACCCCACTACCCTAGAAAGATGCCCGGTCTCGCGCTACATGCCGCCAAACAGCTTCTTCTTGAGCGCATGCGACGCGTGGCCCTGGGCGACCTCTTCGGCTACCGCGTCGCTCTCCCGGAGGACCTGGCTGAACGAGATGCCCTTCCGGCCCTCCCGGGCGCACATGTTGATCTTCTCCGCAACCTCGTTTATCTTTTGCGTTGTGAATTCGCTGTTGGTGATGAGCGGCGACTGGGACAGCGTGTTGACCCAGTGCTTGCGCCACAGGCGCTCCATCAGCTTCTGGTCGAGCGTCGACTTGAAGTAGCTCACCTCGAGCGGGTAGTACTTGTCCGAGTGCACGCCAAAGTCCTCGATCTTGTTGAGCGGTACGCCCTGGAACCCATCTCCGTCGACGCCGCCCTCGCCGCTGCTGCCGCCCGCCTGGTAGTCCTCGGGGAACGTGCGGAAGGCGCCCAGGTCGACTTTGCCGGCGGACATTGTGCGCTTTGGGTCGATGACGACGGCCAGAAACGGCTCCTGGAACTGCTGGTTGAGCATCTGCGTCGCGACGTCGATCCCCGACAGCCAGCACCCGTACCCGGGGTGCGAGTGGTACCACCCAATGACGGGCTCCTTCTGCCCCGACGCCTGGTTCTGCTCCAGGTACTGTGCCATGTACTCGTAGCTTTCGCTCTGCGCGTTGACCCGCGTCTCGCTGCCTTCCACGGGCAGCGCGAACGCGTCAAGCACGACCATCGTGGTGCCGACGATCTTGCCCAGCATCAGGCCCATGACCTCAATGTCGCCGCCAGAGCGCGCGTGCATCACCATCTTCACCAGCGCGACCGAGGACACCTCGACCTTTCGAAAGTGGCGGACGTTGCCCTTCCACGGCGCCTGGTCCACCTGCTGCCGCTGGAAGCCCTCGTCGAAGCAGTAGATTTCCTCGTCGCACTGGTTCAGGGGCGCGATGCCATTCTCCAGCTCGAAGAGCTTCAGCGCAGAGCCTGCTCCGGCCGCATCTGCCGTGTCCATTGCCTCGTGCCGTACGCAGAAAGGGTTCGAAAGCGCGATTCCGGAAAAGGGGTTGGCGTGCTGCGCCCAGCTGCCCGCCCTTTGTCGTCGTCAGCACGACTTGGCGGCGGCGGCTCCCCTCGCTGGAAGCCGAGCCGGGAGCCGGGCTCGCCACAGTCGCGATCACACGGCGATTGATTAGCCATGCTCCCCTCGCCAGAAAAGCTTGGTGTGGGCATGTCGAGCATGCTGGTTCCGCGGCTGCCGCCAGGTGTTCCTTGTGTCTTGGACTACCACTGCTAGTTGTACCTTGTCCGCAGCCCCTCCCTGCCAGTCTTCAGCGTGCCACGCGTGCCAGCCACCTCCCCCACCCACCCAGCAGCGGTTCCGGCAATGGTAGCCAGCAAGGCGGAGCGCCTCCTCAGGCTCCAGGCGCTGCTGGCCGACTGCGGAATGGAAAAGACAGTCACCACGCTTGTGGCCGAGGCAGCGCAGGTCGGCAAAAGCAACAAGGCCGTCCAGGCGTTTCTGGAGCTGGCCGTCGTGCCGCAGACTGCAGAGACCGGCGCCAAGCGCGATCTGCCGCCGTCGAGCAAAAACGGGGCCAGCCCGGCGTCGAGCGGCTCTAGCAGCGAGTCCAGCGCGAGCTACAAGAGCGCCACGGGCGAGCAGCTGGCCAGCAGCCACGGCACGGCCTCCGCACCGGGCAGCGACGCCCCAGCGGCGGGAAAGCGGAAGCGGGCGGGCGGGCCCGGCGCAGAGACAGCACCAAGAGCCGTGGGCCAACAGGGCCGGCATCCGAAGCGCGGGGAGGTGGCCAACGCGCCCAACACGCCGTTTTGCCGCATCCGGCCGGAGGAGGTGGTATACGCGGACGCGCGGCTAAAGGACAACAGATACACGTCCAAGGGCGGCGTGGAGAGCGACTTTGGGTACAAGGCACACCAGGACCTCATCGTCACCCGCGGCAAGGCGTTCACCAAGGAGAAGAACAAGAAGAAGCGCGGGTCGTACAGCGGGGGCAGGATATCCATGGCATCGTGCTCTATCAAGTTCACATGACTGAACGCGCCCCCGGCCAGCCATCTCGGTGGACGCGCGCGCCCACGCTGGGCCCCTGTGTCTTTCTCCTCCTCTTTTGTGCTGCATCACGCTGCTGCTGCTTCAATTCCGCGCTTTTTGTCTTCTCTGGGAGCCGCACCGGTCGGCCACGCTGCGCACCGCAAAGAGCTGGGACACGTAGGAGGACGCTGGCGGGCCGCCCGCAATGAGCTTCTTTGGGCTAGGGTAAGCCGCGCCTTCCCCCGAGATTTGCCGCCGGGCGCCGGGGCCGCCGGGGCCGAATGCTGTAGAGAGGCGGCAACCATTGCGTGGGGCTGAGTCTGCGCCGTCCGGCTGCCACCCGCCCCTGCCGCGTGCCGTAGGAAGCTTGCCGGAATCGGCAAGCAGAAGCAGCCGAGCTCGCCGGCGCAGGTGGCGTCGCGGAGCCTGCCGCCGCTGTTCCTGCGCAAGAACTATGCGCTGTCGCACCTCGTCAAGGGGAGCTTCAAGGGCGTCGTCCAGCAGCCAAAGTATGCCGACCTGAATGAGTGGCTGTCGATCAACACGTTCGACTTTTTCAACCTCATCAACATGTTCTACGGCGTCGTCACGGATTTTTGCACCATCACCGAGTGCCCTGTGATGAGCGCCGGGCCCGGCATCGAGTACACGTGGTCAGACACGCAGCGCAAAACGATCAAGCTGGCCGCGCCGCAGTACATCGACTATGTCCTGTCGCAGATCCAGACCACGCTTGACGACGAGCGCGTCTTCCCGACAAAGATCGGCGCCGGCTTTCCCAAGTACATCCGCACAACCCTCGGCGTCATATACAACCACCTGTTCCGCGTCCTGGCCCACATCTACTGGTCGCACTACCCGGAGCTGCTGAACCTGAAGCTCGAGGGCCACGTAAACTCGCTCTTTGCGCACTTTATATCCTTTGTCAAGGAGTTTGATCTCCTCGACCGCAAGGACATGGCGTCGATGGCCGACCTGATTACCTTTTACGAGCAGCAGGGCATCATCGTTTCGTACTGCAATTTGCAAAAGGATTAGTGCCGGGGTATAATAGAGGTTTGCGTCGGCATGCAGCGGCATTTGCGCGGGCGGGAGGCAGAACGAAACAGCAGAATAGGACAGATCGTTAGAGTAGTTTGCAATACACGTAGCACACCCATCAACCACCTCTATCCCAATGTCGCTGTCTCCTGCTGACGCATCCCAGCATGCGCAAACGAGGCAAACCACCACTACCAATAGCATATCCCAACAGGCGCCTGTCTGCCGCTAATCCACCGCCAACTCTGCCACCCGCCAATACCGTAGCCATTCTGTGTAAACCCCTCGCTGCCCGCCGCCGACCATTTTGGCATAGTTTAGTAGCATGCATATCAGCGCATCGTGCTCATGTGGAGCTGTGGCCCACCGTGCGCGGCGCCCCTGTCCTTCTCGCGGTTGCCTAGTTCGCGCTGCAGCCGGGCGTACAATGCACCGCGGCCCTTGACTGCCAGCGGCTCAGTCGGAAACCCGGCCAGCTTCGTCAGTACATGCGTTCCCATGGCGATGCCAAACATGGCCGCCCTCGCCGAGGAACGCGTAGTGCCGCGCCAGCTGCTCCCGCACCAGCGACTCCTCGTTCGGCGTGAGCGAGATCGGCGTGCGCTTGGTGACCACCTCGCGCCGCACCGCGCTGTCAGAGCCAGCTGCCAGCCCGCCCTCCCCGAGCGCGCCGTGTCCGTCGTCTAGCGCCCCCCAGCGTGCTGCGCTTGAGCGTGCGAGCGCGCCTGTTGCGCCGCGTCCTGCGCGCAGCTCACATCACGCCGGCCGTCACCGCCGACGCAGCCACGGCCATCACCGCCAGCTGCACCCGGGTGTTGGCAAGCGCCCGCAGCGCCCTGTCCACATACGCACCCGTCCGCTCCATCGGTCCGTCCAGCCGTACGCGCAAAAAAGTCAGATCTAGCAGCTAGCCGCTCTTCTCGCGCCGAACGACAACAGAAGCTGGTGTATTTGCGCCCGGGATGGGCGCAGCTGAGTAATGGATGGATACGCTCTAAAGGTATAAGTAAGCTTGCGCACCCCTCCAACCGAATGCATGGCCTAGGCCGCGGAACAGGTAGTTGAGTTGACTAGGTTGAGCCACCCCTCGAGCCGCCCATCTGGACAATACCTCGGCTTCATCGTGTGGCCCAGGACCTGCAGTGGTGGGTGTATCTGCGTACGTCCACCGTCCTGGTGCCCTTCGGCGTTCCACCATCCCTCTCCGTCTGGGGACGCGGCGCCTCCCGCACCAGGCGCCTTCTCTGGATCAGTCCCACTCCGGAGGCCTGTTCCCGGTCCAGCTGCAGGATGTTCCGTGTCTTCCAGAGCCCGTGGTACTCCTCGAGCCACCTCGATTGCAGGGCGACCTTGCGGAGTACTCTCCTGCTCTCTGTCAGTTTCTGCTGGGTGGCCTCATCGCGGGTCAGGTCCCGCAGCACGAGGAGCGCCTCCGGTGTGACCACTGCCAGCCGTAGCTCCTCTGCCAGCGCCTCCGCTGACCCCAGTCTCCGCTCGTCGGGCATGGCCACATGTGCCCCTGGCTTGCAGATGGCGCGCTCGGTCCATCTGTCTGGCGGTCGGTCCTTTGGCACCGGCTCCCGGCGCACCACCTCCCGGCAGGTGAAGAGGTGCCGCTGGGTCTCTGGCTCGCCGCAGCCATGAGGGCACAGGCGCATCTCATCCTCTGGATATGCCTGCGGGTACCACGCCCACTGGCGCACCATCACCGGGAGGAGGCCCAGCAGTGCGCCCACCACGAACCCGCGGGTGTTGGAGTCGCGGGCTGCCACCGTCCATCGGCGCACTGCGCTGCCACCCAGAGGCACAACGGACTGGGGCTGCTTATCCCGTCCGCCGCC